>CAIGRN010202462.1:0-29843 GCA_903798345.1 Fraxinus anomala | reverse complement strand
TTTTGGAAAAGAATATTGAATAATAGTAGATTATCGATTATTTTGAATGCATGAATTTACTAGATTATGAATTAAGAATTAAATTAAATTGCAATAGAGAGATTCACATTTCCAATACAAAACATTCACATATTAAATAAATAATTTATTTGCTTTGTTAGTTAAGGATTAATATAGAAAACACACAAATCATTTCTTTTGATATCACTACACTTTGAATTTAATAGTAATTGAACTACAAAGTAGACCTTATTCCTCGTGGGAACGATATTCTTAACTTACAAATTTTTTTACTTGTACAATGATACCGTACGTTTGCAGGTTTTGTTCGAACAAGTTTTTAGCGCCGTTGTCGGGGAGTAACAAATTTAATTTTAGTTTAGTAGGTTCGATTTTTTTATATTTCCTTTTTCCCCCTTTTTTCTTCTTAGGTTTTAATTAAAATACCCGATCTCTTCTTATTTCACTCTTCGCAGGTTTCCACCAATTTATGCAAGATCCAGACGAGATAGAGATCTTCCCTATAGATCCAGATTGAAAGGACCTTCGAGCAACGTCGAAGAGAATATAGAAGAGTAAGGGTAATGGCTAAAAATCAGAATTAGATTCAGGATGCATTACAGGTAGCAGCACTTCCAGTTCAACAACCACCACTTGTTCAGCCTATATTAGTAGGGAATTATGTGAATCCCAGACTTGCAGTAGTACAGTCAGTAATTATCTACCCGTCCTTTGGACAAGCCAACTTCTACATTCGACCAGATATCATAAACCTCTTCTAGAATTATCAAGACATCAGGTTCTACAGGAAAATCACGGATCCACATGAACACATACATGCTTTTCTTATGCTGCGCGAAGTCATCTACCACGAGGTAATGTCATCAGGTGCATTTAGGAAGTGTCTATTTCCTCACACCTTGAAGGAGGGAGCAAAAGCATGGATATATTCACTGTCTCATAGGAGCATCACATTGTAGAATGACATGATAAAAAAATTTACATTAAAATTCTTCCTGCCATCTCGAGTCCACTAAATCAGAAATGAAGTATATCTTTTTAGACAGAGAGATTTGAGACATATTCAGAAGCATGGGACAGGTTCAAGAGTGCATTTAGGAAGTGTCTAAATCTTGATATTCTTAAACTAGCGCAAATATCTCTTCTACAATGGAATGCACTCTGAATTCCATAATATTGTAGGTGCTTCTGCAGGCGGATCAATTTCAACTATTGAGGTAGATGATGCACATAATCTATTTGAGAGGATTGCTGAGAATCAGGCAAACTGGCCAATAGATAGGAAAGCTCTGAGGAAGGCAACTGGGATGCATAATGTGGACGCAGTGACAGCATTAACAACACAGATTGAAGCAATAACAAAGAAGCTTCACACTTTAACTCGACCTCTGCACGTGATACAACATCCAGCTCTAGTTTGCGCAGGTTGTGGGGCAGATCACATCACTATAAGCTGTCCTTCGGCTTCCACTCACATGGGTCAGCCAGCAAGGGTCAGTTATGCGCAGAATTATTAGAGGCAAAATGGACCTTACCCACACAACTTCTATCCGGGTTTGAACAAGCATCCCAATTACGCATGGATAGATAATTCAGATCAAGTAAATCAGATAAGGGGCAATCCACCAGCGATTCAGCAATAATAAAAAATAGGCAATCCTTGGAGGATCTATTTGTCAAGTACATCACCAAGATTGAGATAACGATGCAGAATCAACAAGCTTCTATACATAACTTAGAGAATCAGGTAGGACAAATAGCAGCTACATTAGTCAACAAACCATAGGGTACCTTGCCAAGCGACACAGAGAAGAATTCACGTGACCAGACACTAGCAATTGAGAGGGTGAATTGTGAGATCCAAGAGCCACCATCATTCACTCTTGCTGCCGCGGTCAAGGCTTAGATGCCACCCATTCCATTCTCTCAGAGACTGCGAAAGCAGCAAACATTATAGCAGGTTCAGGCCATCACTACTAGGAGTAATATTCAGTTGCCAGAAATCACTGCAAAGAAGAAGGAGATAGAGAGCACTCAAATATCTAATAAAGGCAAGGAACTGGTAGAGTAATCTGAAGATGCAACAAATGAGGATCAACAATTAGTCTCAAACAACCAACAACTTGAGGCAACATTTCTGGCACTTCACTCACATCTGTAATCCCTTCTGCTCAAAGGTTGCAAAACACCAAACTGGAGAGGTAGTTTAATAAATTTCTGAAAGTCCTCAAAAAGTTACATGTCAACAAACCATTTATTGACGCGATCCTTCAATTCCCAAACTGCTTCAAGTTTTTAAAAGAGATGTTGACCAAAAAGAAGAAGCTGCTCGAGTACGAAACGATAGCAATATCAGAAGAATGCAGTGTGATCATCCAGCACATGATCCTTCCCAAACTAAAAGATTCAGGGAGTTTCACTTTACCTTACTCTATAGGAAATTTACATAATATAAATTGTTTGATTGACTCAGGAGCAAGAATAAATTTAATTCATTTACCTCTTTATAAGAAATTGTGATTGGGAGATCCTAAGGCGGCCTCTATTATCCTTCAATCCATGTAAAGATCGCTAAAACACCACTATGGAATAGTCGAAAACATGCTTATCAAGCGGGGGAGTTTATTTTTCCAGCTGACTTCATCATCCTGGACATAGAAGAGGCATATCAGATGCCAATAATCTTGGGAAGGCCATTTTTGTCTACAAGTCGAGATTTGCTAGATTTTGATACTAATGAGATAGTCCTGAAGGTGGAAGAAAAGCAGAAGAGTTTCACCATGGAAAATCCAATCAAGCAACCCTCATACTTTGAGGGTTGCCAACGAGTAGATCACAGAGAAAGCTACAAATGTAGGCCAGATGTACAAGAAATCATTGGTAGGGAAAATAATGGAAACATGATTGTTTAGAGAGTAAATGAGGACTGAAAAAGTGCAATCAATGTCTAAAATGCAGGACGGAAAATTCTATTTTCAAGCCACCATGAAGACCTAAAAGTAATAGGATTCGAGTTAAAGACTTTAAATAAGTACTTGTTGGGAGGCAACACAACACTTCTATCCCTTTTATTTAGTCTGCTTTTTCGATTTAAAATAGTTTAAGATAATTTAGATTAGTTTTTATTCAATTTTAGGGACTCATCATCCACACCCCATTTATCCTTATGTTCTTGATATATTAGATGTTTGAGATACGTAACACATGTTCTATGTTTTTTGATCCTTAATTCTTTATTTAACTGCATTGCGCATAAATATGAAGTCACATAATACTTAAACCAACATTGATCAAGTAGACAATGGGAGCAATAGGAAAAGCTAGCTATTGAATTTCACGCCATATCAAGGGAGTAATTTCTTTTTTTTCTTTCTCATCCCTTTATATGTGGACTTACGATTTAAGACATTGAGGATAATGTCTAATTTAAATTTGGGGGTGGAAAATATGAGTTTTTTTTTTATGTATTTTTGTATGTGTTTTATTTTTTTTAGATATTAGAAAAACAAAAAAACAAAGAAAAATTTCAAAAGTAGTTTCTTTTTGTGTGTTTGCTTAAGTTAGTTGGTCTGGCTGGCATGAGGAATATATTGAATTATAAATTGATTTATGAATGGTGAATAGATTACATATTTAGGTTAATTTCTACTTTTCCATGTGAATTTTCATATATATTGAGCAAGTGAATTAACTTAAGCATTATGTAGGAATTAATTGATTTCATAATTGGATAGGTTGAAATAGTGGACCGTAGATGTTAATCCCAAAACCACTAAATTTTATATTCTTAGACCATGAATGGTGAATAGATTACATATTTAGGTTAATTTCTACTTTTCCATGTGAAGTTTGATATATATTGAGCAAGTGAATTAACTTAAGCATTATGAAGGAATTAGTTGATTTCATAATTGGATATGTTGAAATAGTGGACCATAGATGTTAAATCCAAAATCACTAAATTTTATATTCTTAGACCAAATTTAGAATAGTTTGAGAAGATTTCACTATTGTAGGAAGATATTGAGATAAATGAGGATTTCAAGTGTGAAATTAAAAAAACTTGTGTGGATTGTCTAAGGCCAATGGGATGCAATTGGGCGAAAATCTCAAGTTAGAGGTTGATTGACTTGGATTGGTGTTTAATAAGGATTGCAATAATCAAGGCATCAAAAAATATCTTATTTGAAAATTTCTCTTCGTAATCTTTATGATTCGAGTTATTAAGTCTATAAGGGTGTTAAAACCTATTGCAGTAAAGTCAACTGACTTGGGAGTCAACAATCTAAAACTCAATAAATGAGTTATTTAGAAAGTTTAAGGGAGATAATGCTGCAAATAAAGAAAAAAATTGTTGAAATAAAAATTGAGTAATAAAAATGAGAAAAAAAATAGAAAAAGCAGGTGTATGAAACATAAGACGCACCAAATACCTTGGTTAAGTTTCAAACATTTATTTAAGAAAATTTGACTTTTGATAAGACATTATTAGCCTAGTTGAATTCTGAAGATTGAAGCAATCAAATGATGGAGAATTCTTGTTTTTTGATATATCGACTTGCAATTAGTGAAATTTACCTAAACTATAAAGATGAAGATAGTATAAAAATTCAACATTAGGTCACGCACTTGAAAAGAGTGAAAATAATAAGTTTTGGGGTGTGTGAATCTTACGAGTGATGAAAGAACATATTTGACCTTTGAGAGTCGGGAATTGAAACAACTTATGAATTCATAATATTATACTTAATTCTTCACATACATACACATGCCAATTTTACATTGGAAAAACATAGTTTAATTTCTATATTGTGATTTTGAATCTGTGCATATATTTGATATTATGATTTCAATCTTGAGATAAAAAGTTAGGTAAGCTAGCTAAATCTTTTCGCATTGTTTAATTGACTGACCACCAATTAGGTAATTATTACTGCTTGTTTGTGTGTTTGTGAGGACAAACGAAGATTCAAGTTTGGGGGTTTGATAAATATAGTTTCTACACTTATTCGAGATCCTAAATGATGATATTTTACTGTTATTTAGATAAAATACTTCCTAACTTGTGGTGTATTGCATTTTGTAGGTAAAACTCGATGTTTGATGAAGAATTGGAAAAAAGAATGCACAAAACATTTAATTCTATTTGTTTGGCTCTAAAAATCAAAGTTATATCATTTAATTATTTGTTTGTTTTTATTGAGTCCTTATTTTCGTTCTTCGTGTTTTTCATCTTTTGAGTCATTCAATCTAATTGTAATACCAAAACTTTCAAAAGTTGTTTGTGTGCTAAATTAGTGCCAAATCAATTTATTTTCAATGTTTTAGGCTCTTTGTTGAATTCCCGTGCATTTAGTACATAAAAAAATTTGAAATTTATAAATAAAAAAAAAGCCCCCAGTCCGAATTCAAGAAATACTTTCTTGAATCTATCATTGGTGTTTTCATTCAAAGTTCAAATCTCTAGTTCTTAAATCATTCTAGAGTCACTTTCCTTACTCAATTCTTTGTTTGAACTCCACAAGGGTTGAATTTTTGATTGATATTAAATTAATTCTTTGAAGCACTTGAGAAGAAGCATTAAGTGAAAAGAAAGGCCGAGTGGTGAGACTAATAGAGGGAAAAGTCAAATTGGGTGATACACGAGAGTACACACGTGTGGAGAATATTATTTTAGATTTAGGATATCTGACAGAGATGATTTTACTTTAAACAAGAAGATTATTCAAGTGATCATGACGGAGGAGATGATTCAATGATCTAAAAGGTTTTTTGGTGATATGGGAGATATAATGGATAGGCAAGAGATGTGGATAGAGAAGCAAGACACATTACTTGCTAATTTACTTAGGGAACAATCTAGAGAAGTTTCTAATGCAAAGAGGCAAGGTAGGTGGGATCGTAGAATGTATATTGGTGGTGAAAAGGAAGCGGGTAGTGGGATTGATGATCATGCATTGGCAGAGGTTGAAATAGGAAGGATGAGGAATAGATGAGATGGCATGACATGAGGGCTAGAGATTATGTTGGAGATGAGGTTGATAGAAATATGGACAATATTAAAATGAAAATTCCTTCATTCAAAGGAATAAGCGATCCGGAGAAATATTTGGAGTGAGAAAAGTAGATAGAGCTTATATTTGATTGCCATAACTACTAGGAGAAAAGGTAAAACTTTCTATTGTTGAGTTTACTGATTATACTATCATTTGGTGGGATCAAATAACAACATCTGGGAGGAGTAATAATGAGAGGCCTATTGAAACATGGAGAGAATTGAAAGCTTTCATGAAGAAGAGGTTCATTCCTAATCATTACTATAGGGATCTTTATCAAAAACTATAAATTGTTTTATCAAGGATCTAGGAGTATGGAGGATTATCACAAAGAGATGGAGATTTTCATTATTAGAGCGAATGTTGAGGAGGATTGGGAGGCCACCATGGCATGATTTTTGAATGGTTTGAATTGGGAGATGTAATAGAACTACAACATTATGTGGAGTTGGAATATATGCTATATGTAACTATGAAGGCGGAGAGACAGTTGAAGATGAATGGAGTAGCTAGATATCCATCGGGTTCTAACTCTTCTTGGAAACTGAAGTGGGATAACAATAAAGGTGATGGGGCTATTTCAAAAGGTAGAACTAAGTTATCAAAGAGAAGAGAGGAAGTTTCTAGCAAAGCTACACCCACGCAGAATCCCAACCCACTCGAAATTGGGATATTAAATGCTTTGTGTTTTTGGGATCGGGACACACTGCTTCTCAATATCCAAACAAAATGGCCATACACTTGCAAGATAATGGAGAAGTGGTGAGTGACAGTGAGCGTGAAGGTGAATGAGATGACATGCCGGAATTGGAAGATGTTAATAATGGTGAGAAAGTGGAGTATGCAGTCGGAGAGCTATTGGTTACACGACGAGTTCTTAGTGCTCAAATTAAAGTGGATGACTTGGAGCAACAAAGGGATAACATATTTCATACGAGATGCCACATCAACAACGACATATGTAGTATGATTATTGATAGGAGTAGTTGTACCAATGTGGCTAGCACTGCACTTGTTGAGAAATTGGGATTAACTATTTTAAAACATCATAGGCCTTACACATTGCAATGTTGAATGAATGTGGAGATGTTAAGGTGAATATGTGAGTGCTGGTGAGTTTTTCAATTGGGCGGTATCATAATGAAGCGATGAGTGATGTAGTTCCTATGGATGTCGTGTATATTTTGTTGGAAGGCCATAACAATATGATAAGAAGGTGATGCATGATTGGTACAAAAATAGGTACGATTTTACTAAAGATGGGAAGTCTATTACTCTTGCGTCGTTAACACCTGTACAAGTTTATGAAGATCAATTCAAATTGAAAGTGAGGAAAAAAAATTGAGAGAAAAGAAGAGTGAAATTGATCTTTCACAAAAGGAAAGCAAGAGAGAAAAAAGTGAGGTGGCTAATTATGATGGAAAAAATTTGAGCCACAAGAGAGTAAAGAGAAAAAGACTTATGAGAGAAGAGAAAAGTCGAAAGTAAATTTATATACAAAAGAGAGTGAGTTGAAGATGACAATATTTGAGAACCGACCTATGATTTTGTTGGTTAATAAGGAATCATTCATCAACTTTGAGGAATCTAAAACACTCCTCCCTAGTTTGGCTGCTTCTTTGCTGTAAGAATTCAAAGACTTGTTTCCAGAGGACATACCTAGTGGGTTATCACCCATTTGAGGTATTGAGCATCAAATTGACTTTGCACCTGGAGCAGTAATTAAAAACGGGCAGACTTATCGAAGTAATCCTGAGAAGACCATGGAACTTCAAAGGCAAGTAGAAGAATTAATGAGCAAAGGGTATGTGACGGAAAGTATAAGTCTATATGCTATACCAATGCTACTTGTGCCGAAAAAAGATGGGACTTGAAAGATGTACGTAGACTGTCGGACGATCAACAACATGACGGTAAAATATCGTTATCCTATACATAGGTTAGATGATATGTTAGATGAATTACAAGGATCATCATGTATGTTTACCAAAATAGATCTTAAAAGTGGATATCATCAAATTGGGATAAGAAATGAGGATAAATGGAAAATCACTTTTAAGACTAAATATGGTTTATATGAGTGCTTAATCATGCAATTTGGACTTACTAATGTATCTAAAACATTTATGAGATTAATGAACCATGTCTTGCGTTCCTATATAGGTAAATTCGTAGTAGTTTACTTTGATGATATCTTAGTATATAGTAACGATTTATATGAGCATATAAGATATTTAAGATGTGTATTTGTGGTCTTAAGACAAGAACAACTTTATACTTACTTTAAAAAGTGTACATTTTGTATTCATTTTGTATGGAAAAAGTTGTTTTTCTTGGTTACGTTGTTGGTGCAAAGAGTATTGAAGTGGATGAGGAAAAAATAAAAACTATCAAGGAGTGGCCAACACCTAAAAACATAACTGAGATAAGGGGTTTCCATTATTTAGCTAGTTTTTATAGGCGTTTTGCTAAAAATTTTAGCACACTTGCCACACCATTCACAAAAATTATGAAGAAAAGTGTAGGATTTCATTGGAGCGTTAAACAAGAACATGCTTTTAATATTATTAAGGATATGTTGTGTACTACACTGATTTTATCACTACATAACTTCAACAATGCTTTTGAGATTGAATATCATGCCTCTGGAATGGGTACTGGAGCTGTCTTAATGCAGGAATGAAGACCAATAGCTTAGTTTAGTGAAAATTTAAGTAAAGCAGCTCTCAACTATACTACATATGAATAGGAGTTATATGTAGTTGTTCGAGCATTGAAAACATGGCTGCACTACCTATGGCCAAAAGGAATTCGTGATTCATACCGATTACGAGTCCTTGAAGCAAATTAAAAGGACAAAGTAAACTAAACAAGAAACATGAAAGGTGGATGGAGTTCATCGAAATATATTCATATATTATTCGGTACAAACAAGATAAAGAAAATGTGGTGGATGATGCATTGTCAAGGAGGCATGTACTTTTTACTTCTTTAGGTGCTAAATTGTTAGGATTTGAATATGTTAAGGACATATATACTAATGATCTAGACTTTTCTAATATATATGAATCATGTGACAAATGTGCTATAGATAGATTCTTTAGACATGATGGATATTTGTTTCGAGAAAATAAGTTATGTGTACCAAGGTGTTCAATGAGAGAATTGTTAGTACATGAAGCACATAGTGGAGGTTTAATGGGTCACTTTGGGATTAAGAAAACATTGGATATGTTAAGTGAATACTTCTATTGGTCTATGATGAAGGTTGATGTTGATCGGGTTTGTAGTAGATGCATCACTTCTAAAAAGCCTAAGTCTTAGGTTTTACCTCAAGCTTTGTATACGCCATTACCCGTTCCTAGTGGGCCTTGGGTTGATGTGTCTATAGACTTTGTGTTGGATTTACCTAGGACTAAGAAATAAAGGAAGAGATTCCATATTTGTGGGTGTAGATAGATTTAGTAAGATAGCTCATTTTATTCCATATCATAAAATTGATGATGCCACTAACATTGCGAATTTATTCTTTAAGGAAGTAATGCACTTACATAAGGTACCTACGAGTATTGTATCGGATAGGGATGTTAAGTTCTTTAGTCAATTTTGGAAGATTTTGTGGGTAAGTTAGTAACTAAGCTATTCTTATCACCCACAAATGGATGGACAAACTGAGATTGTTAATAGGACTATGATACAACTATTTCGCACTATAGGCAATAAGAACTTGAAGAGTTGGGAAGATTGCTTGCCATTCATAAAATTTGCATATAATAGGGCTACTCATTCTACTACTTTTTATATTCCATTTGAAATTGTATATGGTTTTAATCCACTAACACCTTTGGATTTAATTATTTTACCTGTTGATCAGAGAGGTAGTTTAGATGGAAAGAAGAAGGCGAGTTGATAATTTCTCTCTATGAGAAGGTATGCTGCTAGATTGAGATAAAAAATGAGCATGCTTCTCAATCAAATAAGGGATGAAAGCACATTACATTTGAACCAGGATATTGGGTTTGGGTGCATATGAGAAAGGAATGTTTTTCGGCTCAAAGGAAATCAAAGGTGCAATTGAGAGGCGATGAACCATTCCAAGTACTAGAAAAAATCAATGACAATGCCTATAAGTTGGACCTTCCAGGTGAGTATAATATTTCTGCTACTTTCAATATTTCTGATATTTCTTCGTTTGATGCAGATGGAGATTCGATGACGAACCATTTTGAAGAAGGAGGGAATAATGAGATCCATGGTACGATAGCTAGCGAGGGCAGGGAACCGTTGATCGTGGAAGAAGGATCAATGACTAGGTCATGAGCAAAGAATGTCAAAGAAACCATGAGATTTCTTGTTCAAATTATGGTGGATGAAACATTAACCACAACAAGTAAAATGATAAGTTTCATATTGGATATAGAGGACGGAACAAGATGAATCAAATTGATTCAAGCAACAGAAGAAGGAGCTGAATGAGAAGCTATGCGATCTCATAATGTAAATATGCATACGGCCACATGCCTCCATACCGAAACCATACTGAATGCCAAAGAAAGGCCTATGCGACCGCATGTTGTACACCTAGGTGGCCGCATTGTTCAAAATCGGGACGTGTATTTTTCAAATTTCGCCTAAAATTCTATTTTAGTTAAAACTCTTGTATGATATATTTCAAGGCTTAGTTCTATTTTTAAGTAGGTTTTATGGGTTCCATATAAATAGAACTCATTCCATTAATTGTAAAAAAATACGCAATTTGAGATATATTATTACGAGACATATCGCTTTCTTCTTATTCTTCATTGAATTAATTTTCAACTTATCAAGAATTAAATTCTTCCAACTTATCAAGAATTAAATTCTTGTGGCGTTCAACAATTTAAGTAATATTCATAAGTTTTGTGATCATGGGGCCAAGATATTGTTGGTGATTATCTTGGTTCTTTGGTTCAATAATTTATTGTATCGAGCTTTTCAAACATTGATTCTTAACTTTCTTGGGCTTGATCTAATTTGTTGTGAGTTCCGTAGCTACAATTGCTACGTGGGTTCGCACCACAGATCTAACATTTTCTCTTTTTACGCTATATTGCTGTTGCGAGGTTCACATATTTCAACATTCTCGAAAGATGTTTTTACTTGTGCTCTTGCAGAACTAGGAATCTCCATTTGAGGTTCTCTTAAAGAATTATTATTCAAAAATAACAAATTCTCAAAAACTCTACTTCTCAAAACTCAATAATGACATTAGTTTCCATGTTTAATAAACATCCTTGCTGTTTTGAGCAAATCCTACAAAACTGCATTTAATCCCTCTAGGACTCAACTTAGTTAGTTCTTTTAGGATCCGTGTTCTTACTATAAGTAAGACACTTCCATACTTTAAAATAACTAATGTTCAGTTTTTTCCCTTTTCACAACTCATAAGGAAAAGTTAATCTTTCAGAAGGAATCCTATTAATTATGTGAGACATACTTAACAAAGCTTCACTCCATAAGTTAGATGAAAACTTGTCACTTTACAACATAACATTTACCATTTCAACTAGTTTCCTATTCTTTCTCTCAACTACCCATTGTGTTCGAGTATTCTAGATACACTACATTGATGTATTATGTCATGTTCACAAAAAGAAAAAAGAGAGAGAGAGAGAGAGAGAGAGAGAGAGAGAGATTAAATTCACTAGAGAAATATTCACCTCCCATATCAATTCTAAGAATTTTAATCTTTTTTATTTAATTGATTTTCTACTTCAACTTTGTATATCTTAAACATGCTAAATGCTTCATCCTTATATTTCATCAACTAGATATAGCAAAATTAGAATGATCATCTATGAATATTATGATGTATCTATTACTTTCTCTAGTTAACATTCAATTTAATTCACATTGACGAAATGAATTAAATCTAATAAATTATATGTCATTTTAGCACTATGAAAATATTTTTTAATCATTTTAGACTTAACACATAATTCACATTTATTATGTTTTATGTTTTCACATAGAAAATCATTCCGATTTTTATCTTTCTTTTTAAAGTAGAATATCCAAAACATATGCTATAATCTATTATGCCATAAAGAAATATACTCAACAACATAATTCAAATTTGTAATTTTATTAGTATCATTGTCAATAGTACAAAATTTGACCATTCCATCACTAGAATAATATTTACCAATAAATACATCATTTCAAGAAAGTACGAGTTTGCCCGACTCATATATGGATTTAATTTCCAAGTTTCCCAACAAATCTCCACTTATAAGGTTTTTATTCATATCCGATACATGTAAAATATTTATCAATGTGATTTTCTTATCAGATGTGAATTGTAAGTCTACGCTTCCTTTGCCAACAACCTTTGATTGAACTTCATTCTCCATTTGAATGTTTCGTTATCCACTTCTTAATAGATTTTAAAAAGGGGTCTGTCATAGCATACATGTATGATGGCACAAGTGTCATACCACCATTCTTGAACCTTTCTTTTGACCTAATTCACAATACTCATGATAGCAATGATGTTGTTAACGAAGTTCACTTTGTCTTCTTGCGTTGGTTGTTTGCGATGTCTGCAATCCTGAGCATAATATCCAGGTTTGCCATACACATAACAAGAAATTTTGAATTTCTTTTTGTTCAAGTTATCTTTGTCGTCTTTGTTGGAGTTTGAGCATTTCCTCTTCTTGGAATCATTGTTGTATTTGTTTGGTTGATCAACGACATAACTTTGGAAGTGCCCTCACGAGAATGTTCATTTTCATCTCGTGCTCTTGACTCTTTCTCAATATGAAGATATTTTAGAATCTCTTTCAAGAAATAATCTTGAGAACTGTGAAGAATTTTCTTTCTATAACATTTTCATAAAGATGGTAATTTCGCAATGATTGCACCACTTGGTAGGTTTCGGAAAGATCAATTTCTCGGCCTTCATTTTATTGACAATAACTTGCAACTCGTGGACTTGCCCCAATAAAGGCAAGTTATCCAAAAAAATTGAAATCAAAATACTTAAAAATCAAAAATCTTTTGGTACTTTTTCATCGATGTCATCCGAGGTTAATTTCGACAATGGCGATCCAATATGTAGAAGATCTTCAAAGTTGTAAGAAGCAATTTCAACTCATCCTTCCATCTTGTAAAGTTCGACCCGTCGAATCTATAAAGTTTCAAAAGGTCTTGATTCATTATCTTTATTGTAGTAATGGTTGTCTCGTTCTCTATATTAAAATTATCGTTTGAGTTTGTTGTATAAATTTGATGAAAAACAATAATAACCAGCAACAATAATCCACCAAAATGGAACGTTTGAACACGATTATGAATCGCTGTCCTCAAACGATCTTTACCGCACCGGGATAAGTGCATGAATGCTTTCAAAAAACAAATAGTTTGTAGGAGTAAACACATATTAATCCAAGTTTGAATCAAAAAAATAAATTTGGAAAATGAACTTTTAAGAACAAATATAAAAAATGAGTTTGATCTTTGATTTTGGAAGTGAGCGAATGAATTTGATGTTTTGAATATTTTTTCCAACATGAAAACCATCCGTATATATATGACTACAACCTCCATGCACAAAATATTGACAAAATCAAGTCAAAGGGGTATGAAAACATCCATTACAACACAAGAATTCAAAAATCCAACGGACAAAATTTTGTAATGGACGATCATCCAGTTCACCAGAAATATCTCGGGTTTGTTTTCTTGAAGCCAGGCGATCACCCGGCCAATCACCCAGCCTTATTTTTTTTTTTTCGTTTTGCTTCCAGTTGTTTTCATACATGGTTGATCACATAGTTGTTCAATTCCAAGTCACACCTCACTATAATTTGAACAATATTCCAACAATATATTTTTAGATAAGATAGTAAATGTGTTACTTATAAAATATTGCACGTGAAAGTCTTTAATGAAAATAAAATGAACTAAGATATGATGGGATGGGGTTTTATTTACGCTTAAAAAAGACTTGGTACTACCTGACCAAGTAAGAATCTTATTTGTCTCTTTTTTCTTGTAGCTGAGACAAATCCAAGAAACTAGCAGGCCAAATTGTGGCATTATATAAAGCCACGTGTCTAAGTTATGATATATTAAACGTTGAATTAACATCGAAGAAGTTGCTAAATTCACACGTAAACCTAAATTCATCGAGTTAGCATTAAATTTTGTGCATCTTTGAATAAGTCATCACATAAGTTCATTTGTCCATTTGTAATGATAATTAAGAATTTGTAGAAATTGCTAAAATCTTATGTTTTTTGATAGGCTATTCTCCCTTTTCAACGTGCCTCGTGATTTAGATTCAAAAATCTCGTTACAAATTTTGCGTTTTTAAATAGCGAATATTATTATTATTATTATTTTTATTTTATTTTATTTTTCACATTCACTTCTAGCATAAAAATATCAACCACATATTTTACTTTAACACGAAATTTGTAGGCACAAAATCGTTTTATAGCATCAATGACGACACAATAATAAGATTTGGCCAATATTTTCTCCCCCAATGACTTTTGGAAATGTCTTAAATAACTGTTATAAACTATTTTTTACATCAAAACCTTTTTTTAATTATTATGTTCTTACACTTATTATAATTCTAGTGAGATTTATCTGCTCCAAAGATCATCAAACTAAAAGAATAGCTGACTAAGTGGCAATAGCAGTGACGGTAACAAAGATAGTAGTTATGTCATATAATGTCAAGCAATGTGTTAATGCATGTTTTCTAAGCTCGAAATTACTCATTTCATAAATTAGTAAATTTCAAGATAAATGATTTTCTTTATTCACTGTAATCGTAAATTACTTATTTTGACAGTGTCTTACACTATTTTCAAAATAAATAATTTTTTCATATTTTGACAATAGTTTAAAATATTTTAAAACAAGTAACTTACCAAAATATCTTTCAAAGAATTTACTTAGTGACGACAACGTTAATTTGAAGGTGGAGAAAGAATTGAGACTCGGGCATGGGTTTATTACGCCCACTAAAACGGCTCCAAAAGAAAGAAAAGGTTTATATTGCACTTACGAAGGACCGGCAGAATATAGGAGGAAGTAAGTAAAGTTTAATTTTAAGCTTAGGCAAACACGGTCTAAACTCATTCAACCATTCCATTCTTGTCAGATTCTCCCCAATTTTATTCGCATACTTTTCCACACTTTGCATGATTTAGACCTCAAAAAATGTAAGCATCTTCTAGTCGTTTTGTTGCCCATTTCTTCATCATATGTATGTTATTTCTTGTTTGATATCATTTGTTTAAAAGTTAAACTCCCACCTCATCACATTTTATTTGCTTAACCTTTAGGAAAATTTGCCGTTTTGGAAAGTATAAAACTCATGACCAAACCCCTTGTATAAATCACAGCAAATTCCATACCCTCTTATTGGAATACGATTCAAGATGAGTAAAAAGGTTCATTCACAAGGAAATGTCCCCTTCTCGTGGGAGAACAAGCCTGGCGTAAGGAAGATTACGCCACAAGAATATGACGTCCACCACCACCAATATTTTGCACCCCCAAAACTGCCGCCTCCACCTTGTCCACCCGAAAACGGTAGGGCATCTTTCCATGACATGCAAATTCCACTTCCACCATGTACTTTCCAACAGCTACCAAGAAGTGATTCAAGAAAGGGTCTTAAAAAGATTGATGATCCATTTCTGATTGCCTACAAAGAGTGTACAAAGAGCACTAGAAAAGGTAAGACTACATCGTGTGCCGGTCGAGAAGACAATAAAGGGTTTGGACTGATAAAAAAGAATGTGCCTGTGTCTGTTTTTTCATGTAAGAAGTCATGTAGTGTGAGAGAGGATAGTACAATTAAGTTATCTCAGTTACCAGGTTCAAGATCCTCTAGAGAGAGAGATATGGAGAGAAAGAAGTGCTTCAATCTTTGATTCCCACCTAAATTTGTTTGTAAGTCATAATTTAATCTGTTGGAGATCAGCACGTAGAAGAATTTTCTTCAAACTTCCTTTCTTTTTGGCATCCTTTCCTTAGAATAAGCTGAGTTAAAGTCTACTGTTACCCAACTAAAATTTTGATATCTCATTATATGAATTCTTGTTAGCAAATGGTTTATAGAGTATTGTGTTTACGTCTTACTATTGTTTATTAAAAAAAATGTAGGGATGTTTGATGAAGCTTTTTCAATAAAAAATTTAGCAGATTTTGATAAAAATTTGATGAAATGTGATATTGAAAAATTAATAAATATTATAAGTTTCGTGTGGTTAAAATTAATTATTGACTTTGACATTAATTTTTTAGTAACTTTTTAAAGCTGCACGAATGGGATGTCAAAATTTTAGTAGGGCAACCACCAAATAGGACAACAAATAAGTCATCCCAATGTGGAAATTCTTTTTAGGGTCAACAAAAGAAAATTTTTGAGGCAAAAATTCCCAGTGTGTATTTTATTTCTCACTTTAATCTTCTGCCCGAGAAAGAGATGTTCCGAGAAAATCTAAAATAATATTGATCGTTAATATAATTAATGATTTTTAGTTTCAGTTATGCTAAAAATATTAGTAAAAATGTTATAAGTCTAATTAAATCGGAGTCCCATAATTCTAAATTTAATTGTACTTTACATATTATTCTTTCACTTGAATTAGTGGGGTTAGATATATTTAAGAGTAATGCTACTGATAAATATATTTTATACACTTATTTGGACTACTAAATATGATTAATTGTAATTAATTTTGGGTTTAATTAGATGTTAATTTTGTTTGTTAGTTAACACTCGAGGAAAATTGGGTGAATTGGAAGAAATAAGCAAAAAAATGGATGAAAAAGGAAGAAATACAAAGTTTGGGATCAAATTGTAAATATTCAATAGTTGATTTGAACCACAAAACGATAATTGAAGATTGCTAAAACTTAATTGAATGCAATTAGAAGTTAAAAATGAGTGAAATACAATCAAAAGATTTTCACAAATTAATTTCCAACCGCACAAGTCATGTTTCAGATTTTTAGTTGAAGATTAAAACACATTTTTGGAATAGTAAACTTTCGAATTGATAAAATACTATTTCTACAATAAGTAGCCCTTAAGTTAGCTTTCGAAGGCAAGTTGAATCGCCTCAATTGGATATTGAAAAAGAAAAATATAATTAAAATAGTGATAGATGTGCAAAGACAACCATGCGCATGCGAATGTAACTTTCCTTATTTCATTCAAATTCTTTTGGAACCCAACTTTAACGTATTTTTTTTTTTTATCTAATTTTACCTTATATAATAAAAGACATCAACATCCATTCAAGAAAATCAAACTCTCTCTAATCTCTTGATGCACAATAATATTATCGAATCCATCAAGAATAAGAGGTCAATTAATCACTTTTGAGAGAGAAGATCAAGTCCTAGCAAGAATTGAAGGTCAATTATATCAAAATTTTGAAGAATTCATCCTTGAAATTGAAGAAAAAAGAATTTTCACATCATTATTTTGCCTGTAATTTATATAAAATCATACTAGGTTAGATCACTTTTGTATTGGATGAAAATGAACAATATTGCTTATTTATTTTAATTCAAAACTAGTAGTTTAATATTTCTTGCGTTTCTTAATTAATTTTGTATATTCATTACATTATTTAATTGTTGGATCACCAATTAAATAATTAGTTGCTTGTTATAATGTTTGAAAACTCATAATAAATTTAAAATACGGCAAAATTAACATATATACAGTAGATGTTAGGAATAACATTTATCACATGTGCAATTATATAATCTAAAATTTAATACATTCTAATCATTTGAATTCGGGTTAGGAATATATTTGAGTGGTTTTTAGGATATATTATCTTGGAAAACAATTATATATCACAACTTTATCGGTTGTCAAGAATGTATGAATAAGACTAGATTATATAATTGGGAATTGAAATAAATAATAATAGGCGGATTTGAATTCTAATACAATCATTCATAATTTATAAAAATCAACCTTTTACAACTTTCTTAGATTAATATAGTATAAATCAAATTAAAAACTCGTTTGTGTCACATATTTCGAATTCCATACAAAGCTAGTGCACTTAAATTAAATTTATTCCCTGTGAGACAATACTCTCAACTCATTAATTTTATTATTTGTCAATAATCACGTACACTTGCAGATTTCATATTAACATCTACTTGTAGATAATTATTTATAAATTGATATACAGAGAAAGATAAAAAAAAAAATAGTTTGAAAGATAGAGGGAGAAAAAAGGAGAAAGAAAATCAATTAAATTTTAGTACATTGTCATGTCAACAATCTGTAAATAATTATGTACACATAGTATTACTCTTTAGTGTATATATATATAACGTACCAAATACGAGGGCGGGACAAGATATTTAGCTCTTTTAATTGGTACCAAAGATGTTCTTAATTAGTTAGTAGCACCATCGAGCAAATCTACTTTATTAGCCGGCTCCTCTCTTCTCTGTTCATTGTAATGATGGAGTTAAGAGTTACTTTCGTAGTTAACCATTCATTAAAAAATACATGGACAGTGACGAAGTAGGTTAATTTTATGTTTAGTGTTATTATTTAAATAACTTTGATATTTTAGAAGATTTTACAATTTCTTTGTCATATATATGTAAATTTGAGTTATTCTACACGATAAGATAGCATAGGAAAATGAAATGTTCACAAATTTTTAATATCAAATAATTAATGGATCGCACTACTAATTCACGAAAATCCTTATCATCTCAAATCATAATTAACTAAACATAGATTAAAAAACTAAATTAGTCGGCCTTGGACTCCTTCTTAACTTATAATCTATCATTAATTATCATGGCCGGCTCATCTTGTGGAACAATTTGAGTAAAAGGTGTCAAAGGGCCGGGCTGCACTATACCAAAATATAGTTGCCCAACCAGATTTCTCTGACCAACACAAAACTAGTCAGTGAAAACGCTCTTTTACCTACTAATAAAAATATTTAGTCATTCATATCTTTACCAACCAGTTTTCCCAACCCAATAGAAATGGTCAATGAAAATCGTCTTTTTTCGGTCGATTTTTTAACTACCCACCAAAAAATGCCATTAAAAACATCATTTATGGACCACAAATGAAAACAATATTAAAATTGTCCATGCCGATCAGTTGTAAACATCTTATTTACATATGCTCTTAGTATCCAAACATCTATATATTATTGAATGTGATATGTAAGAATAAGTGTTGGTATTACATGTTATCTTTTATGTTTCACTAAAGATGATTTGTGATCCGTAGTCGTCGAGATATCTGACATGTAATTTTTTTTTTTCTGTAGTTTGTTAATGAGAAGATTCAGTGGATGCACATTGACATGGCAAGCCTAGCCTGGAATGATAAGAATAAAAGAGAACCAACCACAACCCACTATTTTTTATTTCAGAAGAGCATTGTTAGGGCTTTTCTAGAACTGGAGGCAATTCCCTCTGGTGATCAACAGCCCATCCTTGATACGGTCAAAAATTGCGGAGGAGTAGGATCCGAAGCGGTAACTGCTACTAAGATGATCCTCAGTTTAGATAGGAACTTAAAATAATCATATTATTGTTTTTTAATCATATATACTCACAGGCACACCTCTCCTATTAGTTCGTCATTGAGGTTTTTCCCGACCAATGACAATGGTTTGGCCAATGTTTACTACCACCACTTGCAACTTCACGACAAGTACTATTGCTGATTTTTTTATGACTTTTCCCGAAAAATATGGTCACGAAAAATTTGTTCTTTACCAACCAACATAATTTTGGTAAGTAAAAATCTCTAGGTTTCCCAACTAATCTGTATTCTAATCGGTGAAAACTTTTGCTGGCTGAATTTTGGTGACCAGCTATTGATCAACATTTTCTAGTCAGTGATTGACTTTACCGGCTAATATTGGACTTTTAGAGACTATTTTCTTGATTAGTTTAACTTATGTTTCTTGTAGCGCTACCCCAACTCCAGCAAAAGCATGACCTTGACCATATATTTATAGGTCCCAAGACCGAATAGGACTGGTTGAGACATCTTCAGGCCATATCGAGCCCTAGGGTGTAGGCTCACCGGCTCTTACGACTGTAACTAGTGCTTCCACACCTAGGCTTGTGCATACAATTTAACATAAGCCGACCTTGCTAAAATTTAAAAGAAAGTGATGGTATAGTTTTGGTCACCTGATTATCTCAAACTTGAAATAAACAAAACAGTGAAGGGAAAAACTCTATTTACAGGGGTATAAAATGAGAGACTTGATTTCTATTCGATTCGTAGCTGTCTAAGTACAAGTAGGAAACTAAAAAATATATTCTATTTGAGATAGAAAAATACTATCATATTTAAATTGGACAATACCAAGTCAATATTCCAACATGTATTCAGAAAATCATAATTTTATGATGTGTTTGATGGATATTATTGAAAAAAAAAAATGTATTTTAAATAGTGATATGATGGAGGATATATGTGGTTAAAAAGTGAAAAAAGGTTATTGATGTGATGAAAATATTATTTTTTCGAAGAATATATAATTGAAAATGAGTTATGAAATAATATATTTCGAAAAAATGTATGTCAAACGGGATATAAGTCTACATTGGCCCTCATTTTTTAAATTTCATTTTCAATCTCAACTTTAATAAAATTTATTATGGTCCATATTATTTGAAATTATAATTTTTAAAGTAATATTTTTTTAAAAAAATGTGTGATTAAAAAAAAAACGTATTAACATTATTTTATGAAAGATTGTGTAATTAAAAATAAGAAAGAAGAATAAATTTTTGAGATAATTGAGATCAAACGGAGGCTAAAATTTAATTTTTATTTTTTAACTGTTAAGGGAGGCGTTTGAGTTTCATTCTTTTTGAAAGATGTATTTTAAAAAAGTAAATTAATGAAGAATATGTGATTCAAAAAGAAGAATTTTTTTAAATTTACGTGTTAACATTACAGGAAGAAAAGCCTAAATATGTCGATGACTTTGACTTTTATTTGAAGTGTAAAATAAGGACAACATGGAACCACATTGCCAATGGCATATGCAGAATTTACATCCCTAGCCATCTATTCCATTACAGAAATATAAAACATTCCAAGGATACAAGTGGATTTTCAAGTGACTCAGTACTCGTCGGTTGCCACTTAGTTTCGCTACAGCTACGGTCTACGATTTCATTACCTTCATCCATCCTCCGGGTTCTCTCACTCAACACGGACCCGACCCGACCTGGAGACTTTCCGGTCCTACGTACCAATTGGTTCTGGGTCAGTCCTGTCTTATCTGGCCCAGTATGCGTACGGGTCACCGGCGACATAGACCTCCGGTAGGAGCTCTCCCCGCTATCCCTCGACTCCCTCCTTCCTGGTACGGAAGGACTATTTCTTCGGGTCATGGGTCCGGATCTAGCTCTGACAGGAGAGGGCTCTGATCTCCTCCCTGGGGACTTCCCCATCGTTTTTTCCCTTGTTACCTCGCCGGAGAGTGACCGGTTTTTGAATCTCGGCGGTGCACTTTGCCTGAAAGCGTTCACATTTTCATTGTTTTCTCTCTTCTCCGTAACATACGTTGAAATGCTTACACTCTCGCTGATGGTGCTGCAGATCTCAGAAAATTCTTCAGACACCTCATCATTGTTGAAATCCACGAAGGGTTTCTTTAAAACTTCATCATTATGCTTCTTTTCATCTGGAATCTCCGGAAACTCCGGCAATAATGGTGAAGATTTTATAAATGGAACTTTATTTTGCTGATTTTCTTGGAATTCCGGAACTATGGATGATGTCTGTTTTGGAATTGTGGGAGTTTCTGAAAGGACTTCTTTGACTGTTTCTTCTTCTAGTGATGGAGGTGGTGATTTAGAAGTGTAAGGATTTGGAGCTGCTGATTTGCTGGTGGTGCTAACGCAACAACCCATTGTAGCTGCTGTTTCTCTCTTATTTAGTCATGGTTTGAGTTTTCATGGTGGCCGAGTGGCGGTGGACCGCGGAGTTGGTGTGAGAGAGGAAGGTTTGGAGTTGAAAAGAGCGGTGGGTGGGGAATGAATGTAGTGGGGATGAATCAAATGTATATATTGTGGGTTGTTGCAGTTGGAGCCAGCAAATAATACATAGAGAGCTGAAAAGAGCATTCTTTCAAGTTTAGCTCTAATGTTGGGTTACCATTTTGCCTCAATTTGCATTAAAGAGTGGGAGAAAATAGTAAAAAAATTAAAATTAGATGAAAATTGAAGGGGTTTATATTCCCTTTATATTTTCTCAAATTCATTTTTATCCACACATTTTATGAAATTCATAATTTTTTACAAAAAATCTAATTTATATCTAAATCAAATAATGGCTAAATTATAAATGAATAGGAAGGAGTACTATAGTACCTTGAAGTCATCTACGAAATAGAACTTCACCCCTTCGACGTAACATTTCAAAATTATAAGTCGTTGAATTTCTTAAAATATATTGTTAAGAGATGATTCCAATAAAATATTCTGTTAACAATATCCTAATCGGTTTGTAATCTCAAAAAGGTGCGATTTTGCCATAAAATAACAAAAATAGAAAAAAATTTAAAAACCAAACCATCAACCCTTGCTCAAAATGTAAGTGTTAGAGAATTTATTGGAAAGATTAGTGAGCTCCAATTAAGCCTCTTAACAGTTAGTAAATCTCACGATCAAACTAATGATTATGTCTTGTGTTTTGTGCCCCTAATTAGTAATTACTTTGGAATTTATTTTATTAAACTGTAACATCCATCACCTTCTTTAATTTATCTCTTCGCTAATGACTTGCATAATTTATGTAAATACTTAGTACACAAGAACACATGCATGTGACCTTTTCTTTAATCACTATTTGTTACTTTTTGTTTGTGTTTTTGCGGTGAAGCACATGTGACTTCACTGTTCCTACCGTTTGGTCCCCAACATCAACGGTCTGATTAAATTTACCCAGCTATTTCTCTTTTATACTTTCCATTTTTCTTTATTTATCTATTAACCGTTCCCTTTTGTGAAAATAAAATGTACATCAATTAAGACTTTTAATAATTTTTTGATATTTAAAAAGGTTAGATATATTCAATGTAAACTTTGTGAAAAATTTCTTAAATTTTTATTCTTTTTAAAATATATTTTTATTATATGGAGAGATAAATGGGAAGAAGAATGAGAATTGTGAGAACCATTATCTCATCTCGTATGTGAGAATATCACACTATTGCACAGGTTCACGTGAATTCTATTTTAAATGAAAGTTTTCAAAAATATTTTTAAATTCTACAAAAAGTTTTAAAAATTTTAAAATGAAAGCGTATAGAATTCTACAAAACACTTCAACTAATTCTATACAAATATATAAAAAAATTCATGAAATTTACAGAAATCATCACTTAAAAAAAATCTCACAAAATCTTCAAAAAATATGCGTTTTTTTTTTTTTTTTTTCCCATTTGATGTCAAACTAGCTCAAGTCAAGCAAGTTTTATCATTTCTGCTAAATCAACCCTAGTAGTATATTCATAGTATTACAATAAATTACAGTATTTTATTATTTATTTGTTTAGTCAAAATGAAATGGAATTGGAATAATTTATCGTGTACAGTTCGGAAGATTCACCTGATATACAGTCTGGAAAAAGTAAGTATAATAAACTCTGACACATGGCTCTAAACTAAATAATTGTAATTAGTACAATTAACCAATCAAAAAGTGCGATGGGACCCACATGCGTTTCAGTAATAAGTGTGGTTGGGTCGTATGGTCAAAAGAGGTTGTGCCTCACAGCGTCATCAATGGCGACTGTGAAGGTAGTAGGCCTGCTCAGAACAGAACCCATTACAAGTCAAAGATCCTGTGATAACTTGTCACGTTTAACAAGTTAAAAGTCTGAGATTGGATAAATCATGAGAAAAAACAAGTGGAAGCAATACGAGAATGAAAAACGAAAATGACCAGCAAATGGTGTAGGCGATCGCTCGGGCTTAAGGTTGGTCAGCCATCTTGGAAACCCAAGAATATTCGCGTGAATGGGCTATCTCCCGGTTTAGTACACGTGTTATAATTACTTACTTATATAGTATAAATTTAATTTTATACTTATTATTAATATTTTTTTGTCAAAATTTTTTAAATATGAATACTTATTTATTATTTAATAATAACTTTAAGCTAAAAATATATAATATTTCTAATAAATAAAAAATGGCCATGGCGGAGTGTCTGATGAGTGACGGTATTTGACACGTGTCGAATATGCACACGTTACCCTAGTTGAAGTGTTCATATTACATAAATGATGATTGAAGTGTTATATATAGGGATGATTTTCATGTTAGAAAATATATCTTAAAACATTAAATCAATTCACTTGTATCCAAATTAAAGATCAAACCAATTTTTCTTATATTGTTCTTCAAGATCCTTCTTTCTAGTTTGTTTTGGTTCATTTAAACTTGCATTAAGCTTTGTTTATTCCTGCAAACTATTTGTCTTTGAGAGCTTTCATACACTCATCCTGACGGCAACAAATGTCGTTCGAGGACAACTATTCATAATCGTGTTCAAATCTTCAATTTTGGTGAATTATTGTTGATAATTTATTGTTCTTCATCAATGTTTTACAACAATTAATTTGATGTTTGGGATCTTTGATTTTACCGGAATCAAAAAATGAACTTTTTACTAACGAGCTATTACATAAGAGAGAGCTCAACAACGAATTGACCAGTACAATCCAAGGTAAATGGGAATGTTGAGTTTCCTTAGACATCTTAGGTCGAAAAGTTAGAAAGTAGAGTGTTGACGTACAAAAATTCAACACAAATTAGAGAAGTCGCTCCTCAAAAAGGCATGAAGCTTTGCGGCTTAACAAATAGTCACACTTGAGAAGAGTGGCATTTGCTGAATAGCATTTCTCTCGATCAAGATGAGGTATAGCAATGTTCCGTCTAAAAATTTGAACTGTCTTAAAAAAAAACTCACATCTAACATTACGTCATTTAAGATTAAGTTTATGGGAGTGAACGAGGGTAGGTAAGTGAATAAAATTATATAAGTAAAATGAATCAAAACTTTTATTTATTTATTTATTTAATCTAATTTTCGGTATGGATATTTTTAAAATTGAACCAATCACCTGTTAAAGTTTCATGTAGTTTTTGAAACGGAACTTAACCTCGCTCTGTGTGTGGGCTTTGGACCAAACTCAATAGTATAGACTTCTTGGATCCAAAAACAAGTGTGAAGCTTCGATTATATATGTTGGTCATATGACTTTTAAACATATTTAACTTTTCTAATTTCTCAACATTTTCAATTCTAACTTCAAAAAATTTAATGTTTTGAAGTAGTTCACTTTCGACTTTATTTTTTCATTCAACAAAATATATTCAATAAATTAAATTAAATATATTATACTAATCTTTAGAACTATCGTAATCGATTAGCAATTTTTGTTCATATAATTGGTCAAAGGTGATCAAAATTAACTTATTTAACAACCAATTTTCAACATAT
Organism: Fraxinus anomala; assembly: GCA_903798345.1. Classification (NCBI taxonomy): domain Eukaryota; kingdom Viridiplantae; phylum Streptophyta; class Magnoliopsida; order Lamiales; family Oleaceae; genus Fraxinus; species Fraxinus anomala. The sequence goes on along the minus strand of CAIGRN010202462.1, from coordinate 4,214 downwards.
ACCAGTATACAATAGAGATCTAATAACTCATAATGCATATTAAAGTACGTATGACGAATCGGATCTAAGAACAAATATCTAATTATTAATTATATAAATCAAAAATCATTTGCTGTAACAAACGTGAAACAGCATCCAACTTGATTTTGGTCAGGGATTCTGGATTTAAAAATTTCTTTATTTTTGGAACAATTTTATTTTTCAACACTTACTGGAGTAAATACATGTTCGAAATCTCTTCGTACGAATGCACAAATGAATAATGCATGCATGCTTGTTTTAGCTCTTCATGAATTGCCGTCGGTTGATTTTCGTAAGTTTGAGAGAGTATTTTCATCTTTCTTTTGAGGGGAAATTTTTAAACAGATACGTTCAATCAGTGCGACGACGAGTTTACAGTTTTTTTGTTGGGGGTGGTGGTCGATGTGTAGTTGTGTGGAGATGGATGTTGTGATTGTTGGTGATGGTGACGTGTAAGTCATAGTCGATTAAGTTTCTTTGACCAAATCTCTTGAATATGTAACGTGTCAAATGCACGGGTCACAATTTAAAGTGCATAGGTCACAGATAACAAATTCAAGATATTTGGTCACAAACTATTGGATCAAGTCACAGTCACGTGTAACATGGGCACAAATCAAAGTGCACAAGTCACGGGTCACGGATCTAATAGATTTTGTCACAGATTTAAGAGATTTGTTCACATACCCATTGAATTAGGTCATAAATCACGTGTCAAGTGTATAGGTCATGGGTCACAAATTTAAGAGATTTGATCATAAACCATTGGCTCGGATTACACGTCACAGATCCAAAAGAATTGGTGATCATGGATCCAAGGTCATATGTTAAAGTGCACATGTCACATGTCACAAATTCAAAATATTTAGTCACACGCCATTGATTTCTTCAACCTTGATTATTCGAAATGGTCTCAAATTCAATTAACTAGATTTCGACAATGAGAATTCAAGTGATTTGCTTCGATAAGTACTCTGTAAATTACGAAGGAGATGTTCTTCAATTTTAAATTATATCAGCACCGCTGAGTCGTGAATAAAAAAGATGATTAGTCGTCGACGATGTTATTCACCACTAATTGAGGAGGAAAAATCCATTCGTACAGAATAATCTTTCACAGAATGTATACAGATACTCACATGTGTGGTGGGCCCTACATGAATTAAATATTGTCAAAAAAATCGGACCCCACCTATTTGTGTGTAATCTGGCCAACTTCTGTGAAATATTCTTCTGTGAATGTAGCATTGTTCAATTGAGGATCAGTTTGCCGCCGACGAGGTGGATACCAGTGGCAGGTGGATGCAACAACAATGGTGGAGGAGGTTGTTTGGTGGGGTGGGTGTGGGTGTGGGTAGATTAATTTATTTTGATAAATATTATTATTTAATATTAAAACAGAAGTTTTGCATTTTCAAACTTAATGTCTAAAAATTGATTTGGTGCGTACTTAATATTTGACTTATGATTTTTCCCTTATGAAAGTTTAATATATAGTTTTGATAACTCATAGTTTGAAAGTTCTTTTTTTTTTTTTTTACGTATTTTTTTTAACTACATATTCACACAATAAAATATCTGCATGCAAACTCAATTTTTTTCCTACTTTCTAATCACATATTCTCATAATAATCATTATTTAAAATATTATTTTGGTCAAATAACGACCATCAAATAGGGCCTAAATATAATTTGTAAAGGGTTGCGTTGACATACAAAAATGAGGCCCAATTAAATGGTCCAAAAAATGAAGCACAGTTAGGAAATTCGAAGGATGGGCCAAAACGAGACATGTAAAAACCCAAGACGGAGTTATGTAACGGAGACCCATCATCGCTCAAACTTGTGAAACGTCCAAGATCTGGGCGAGTATAGTGTCTTGTTGTTATTTAAAGCAACGGTTATTGAAACAGTTAATGGGTAATCTTATCACATTCCACAATCCAAAAATTTCGGCTCCACAATACAGGGCAATGAGCAATTTTCAAACGGTTCTACAAGAAGAACTGTCAAAAGAGTATAAAAGAAAAAAGAAAACATAGAAGAAATTGGTAATCAAAATGACTCTAAAACATATAATTATGTAATTTAGTTTCTTTCTTCTTGTTAACTTTCAGTTACTTTGCAAATTCAGTGTGCTTGTGCCCCGTGGAGGCATTTCGCTTCTTGTAAATTTTAATCTTCATAAATAAAGCACCATTCGTTGAGACTTTATCTCGAGAGGTTGTTGTTCCTTACACAATCGTCTGAACCTTCTTTTACTTGTTAGCGAGGCTCGATTTCCACGCGAAACATTTGCCTTCACTTTACTTCTTTAAAGAATGCTAATGAACTAGGCATGAGACGGTCCCGGGTCTACGCATATTTTTACATGCTATAATATGTTTATTCTATAAACAGTGTCGATTTATTTAAGCCCTGATTTGTATTCCAATTTTCATCAAAATATATTATTGAATAGTAATTTGACTATATTTTAATCACATTTTTCAATAAAATAATATTATATGAACCTAAATTTCTTCTTATTTTTTAGCCATACATTCTCCATCATAACACTATTACAAAATGTATTTTTTGGGGGAAAAAAAATGGGGTTCAAACAAATTGAATAAGAATTGTAATACAATCCTAAAAATATTTGTCAAAACATCGACGTTATTACTTAGATGGAATTTTCTTAATATTTGTAGAGTATGAAATATCTTATATCCGCTACTACTAATTGACATGCATATTAAATAATTGAAGCTCATTATTTATTGGAAGTCAAGCCCTTGTTGGAGCCCCATTTTGAGAGAAAACATGATGATTGATTTTTGGAGAATGTATGGTTAAAAAGTATAAAACAAATTTCGATTTACGTGCAATATTATTTTACTAGAAAATGTGTTATTAAAAATAAGTTTTGAAAAAATGGGACTCAAACAAAATGCAAATATGTGTAAATAACACATCTACCAAAATACTGATAGTGCATTTTGAGCAATACCTCAGACACCTTCCAAGAAAATTATAGTACGTGCATACGAAAGTTGAATATTTTTTGAAATTCTACTACATGGACAAAAAATTTGTAAAGATAGATTGACAAATACACGTGTGACATACATCTGTCGACTTATTTGTACAAGTAGAATAAATGTTCTTTGTCATTATTAAGCGACATATTTAGAGTTTGTTTGGTACCAATTAAAATCAGATTTTAATCTAAGTTTAAGTCAAACATTCAATATTAACCATATCTTTCATGGGTCCCACAACTTTTTAACTACACATTTCAAAATTTTTTATCAAAATCTACTAAAAATCTAATTTTAATCCCCACCAAACACCCCTTTATTATTATGTAATTTCCAACTATTTATTTATCAATAAATAGGGACATACTACTCAGTATTACCATGTCCATGTGTCACGGACCGCAGCTTCACTTAAGCCCCGTGATCCTATCGTAGCCGCAGTTTGCCCCAACTTCGACTGCACATTGTAAATATTAGTCTATTTTGAGTTGTAATTTCCATTCCATGTAATAGTTTATTTCAATTATAAAATAGCTAGAAAATAGGAAAATTTTAGTATGATTCATCGACNTCCTATCGCAACCGCAGTTTGTCCCAACTTCAACCGCACATTGTAAATATTAGTCTATTTTGAGTTGTAATTTCCATTCCATGTAATAGTTTATTTCAATTATAAAATAACTAAAAAATAGGAAAATTTTAGTATGATTCTTCGGCAAAAAAATGTCTACTCCTAGCAGTTGGGTTTTTGTTGCTAGGTCTATTATAGGGGGTATTAGTTTTTCAAACAATCTTTCTAGTGTTTGCCCCATGCACTAGCCATTTGTAATTTCGTGTTTTCGTCAATTATAATTTCTTGCTTTCAGTAATCAATGAACGAGTTTCTTTCAATTGTGTTTCAAGCTTTCTATTATTTGTAATCAAAATCTCTTTCGTCCCCGAAAAGATCGAGAAAAGGCGGAAGGTAGTCTAGCGGAGCAGATTACTGCCGCACGGTGTCCCTTTCTGTGCTAAGAAGAAAGGGACCCCGTGAAACCATGTTTGGTAAGGATTAAAATTATATTTTTAATAGATTTTGATAGAAATTGATGAAATATGTAATTAAAAAATTGTGAAATTTATAAATTATATGATTAAAATAAATTATTAACTTTGATTAAAATTAAAATT
>CAIGRN010202448.1:0-16869 GCA_903798345.1 Fraxinus anomala | reverse complement strand
GGGTTTCATGTAATTACCACTTTTGTTTATGAGTTAAATTGGTAGGTTGTTGATATGTTGAAGGATACGTCTTTTTAATATATTAATGCCTCTTTTTAATTTAAAATTATAATGGATAATATAATTTGTTCAAATAATTAATATATAATTTTTGAACACTGATTAATGTATAATATCATAAAAATGAAATTAGGATTTCAAGAGTATTGGTCTTTATTAAATAATAAAACTTTTTAGAGTATTCCCATGGCATTTTTTGCAATTTTCTTTTTCAAAAGTTATCTTGAAATCAATTGTAGGTCTAAAACAAGATAAAGATACCAAATGGTACCATTCCCAAGTTAATACTTTAAACGACATCGTCGTACCTCGGTAAATGTGACCGTTGCCTTCCGTTTTAAAAATCCGTAAATGTCCTTCCCCTTCCTGTGGCAGTTAATCCAATTATTACAAGAATCATGCTACACAACATTTTTGACAGAATTTTTGGCACTTACCCAATTTGATTATGTAATCGCGTTTATTATAAGCATCGAAACAGAAGAGGAGAGGACCCCTCAGTGCTCTGTGCCAAGGATTTGTCCGTTTTCTCTTTTTCCTACTAAGCATCATCATTTCTTGCTCCTTTGCCATTAATAATCTCGATATTTATCTACAGAATACATGTATTGTATTTATATGTATATATCGCCATCTTCCAAGTGCTAGTAAGAATTATACACACGTGTAGTTGTTTACATATATAATCGTGTGTTTGTGTGTGAATCCCTTAAAATCATTTTGATTCAAGCATTTAAAAAAGGTAGAAAAAAGAAGAAATTTGTATGTGTGAAAATGGGGTGTGCACAATCAAGAATAGACAATGAAGAATCAGTTTTAAGATGCAAAGAAAGAAGGAATCTGATGAAAGAGGCTGTTTCTGTAAGAAATGCATTTGCTTCCGCTCAGTCGGGCTACGCCGTATCCCTCAAAAACACCGGCGCTGCCTTGAGCGATTACGGTGCCGACGAGGTGCCGCCGCCGCCACCAGCTATGGCGGTGGGCCCCGGAGACCCACCTGTTGCAGAGCGACCCCCGCCTCCGCCGCGGCCTTCTATGGTGGAATCCAGTCTGCTTCCTCCTCCGCCACCACTCCCGAGCTTTTCCCCTCTCCCGCCAATTCAGCGTTCCATGACTATGCCTGCTGCGCTCTCTTACTTGGAGAAAATGAAGAGAAAAATGAAGGGTATTGCTATTGATGGGAGTGATGAAGAAGAGGAGGAAGAAGAAGAAGAAGAGAAAGAAGGGCTTAATAGGAGGAAAAAAGGGATTGAAGAGGCGGGCCTCGAAACCCCGATAAGAACCCCTAATCCGCCCCCGCTACCGGACCTTAATGGCGTGGCATGGGATTATTTTTTTGTGGGGGACAATATGCCCGGTCAGTCATTAGACGAGGTGGAAGAAGAAGACGACGAGGAGAATTGTATGGAAGGACAAGAGGGCAATGAAAATGGGAGTTTCGATAATGTAGATAACAATAACACGGTGTTCAAGACGCCGGAGAAAAATGTGGGATTTTCGGGAGTTGAGGAGTTTAAGACGCCTGAGGAGATGCCGGTGAATGAGGGAAAGGAGAAGCAATTCGTGCATTCGAACACAGCGCCACATGGGATGAGTAGAGGGATTAGTGGTGGGAACATGGTACGAAATAGAAATAGTGTCGATTTGTCAAAGATTTTGGGTGTGATTGATGATCATTTCCTTAAGGCTTCCCAAAGTGCACAAGAGGTGTCGAAGATGCTGGAGGCCACCCGGTTGCATTACCATTCTAATTTTGCGGATAATCGAGGTGACAATATCATTTTACCGTTTTGGCAGAGAACAATAGCTTTTTGATTGAGTTCTTGTGTGATATGTGTCGTCCATGTGTTTTGTCTGAATGTGCCTAACATTTAAGATTTTTGGTTAGTTGTAGATGTGGTTCTTTGTTCGAAATTGAATTTGCATTTACAAGAGGGGTTTGCATTGAATCTTAAAACACAAAATATGCAGTTGGGAAACTATTTGTTCTCATAACGTGTGCCTTAATGTAGTATGAATTATTTAAGATATACACGCCTAAAGTAAAGAAATTGCTATAATACACATTGACCAATCTAGCATTTGGGATTCAAATAAACCTACATGTATGAGCTTGAATTTCTTGTGTAAAGTTTGAATCTTGTTACTCTTGTTATCATTAGTATTTTTCATTCATCAAGATTTTTCTCAACAGGCATACAGAATGTTAGATGCTCGTTCAAAACTTGTAGCATAAACAGTTTATGATTTGACTAGGATCAAGCATCATGATAGAGTTCTATATAGGAGTAATGTTTCTTCCCACCAACTGTCACCCAACTGGAAAACTAGTGATCACAATATGAAAAACCATATTTGTTTTTTCTCAATGGGTGTTTTGAGATAGAAATGCTATTTAAGTTATGACCCTGTTATTAGTTCTATTTTCATTAAGCCTATGTTTGTCTCCCATTATTTCAAAACTCTTTTTTCTATATACCTATTTTTAACCGCAAATTCATACAATAAAATATTCTACGCGTAAACCCAAAACTTTTCCATACTTTTTAACCACGCGTTCTCCAAATATTCACTATTCAAACCATGTTTTTCCCAAAAAATTGGCCACAAAACCGGGGCTAAATGAATGTGCAGCAGAAGATTTCTATTTCCATCTAAGTTCTAAAATGTTTGCCTAATCGCTTGACTGACTTATTGAGGGAAAACCATATTCAGTTAATAGATCCTCTGCCAGTTCTCTTACATATTGATAAATATTGTCTCTTATTTTTAGGGCACATTGACCACACAGCAAGGGTCATGCAAGTTATTACATGGAACAAGTCTTTCAGAGGTGTACCAAATGGTGGTGGCACAAAGGATAACTTGGATGCAGACGATTATGAGACGCATGCCACTATTTTGGATAAATTGCTAGCATGGGAGAAAAAGCTATATGAAGAAGTGAAGGTGCATTACATTCTCTTAGAATTATGAATATCACTATGTGTTTTCACTTCATCCGAGATCGAGAAGACTGCCTAAATTAGATTCCTTCATATAGCGTACGAAACTAGGGCCACACAATACAATATTCTTGTGTTGTAATTGCATATATCACCATTTGAATCTGTTGCTTCAGTGAATAAAATTTTCTTTTGACAAAAAAAAAATTGGTTGCTGCATAACTATTCTAGTTGTGGCATCCAAGCCTGGATTCATCCTTAGGAATGGCCATGTTTATATATATGGTCAATTGATACCATTTGAATTTGTTGCATCAGGGAGTGAAATTTTCTTCGACAAAAAAAATTGGTCAGCTACTATGTCGTAACTATTCTAGTTGTGGCATGCAGCCTGGATTCTTCCTTGGGCATGGCCATGTTTATATATGTGGTTAATTGATACCATTTGTTGTTTTTGTGCATTGGTAGGCCGGTGAGCTTATGAAACTCGAGTATCAGAGGAAAGTTTCAGCATTGAACAAGCTGAAAAAACGCAGTGCTAGTCCTGAACAGTTGGAGAAAGCAAAAGCTGCTGTTAGTCTATCCAAAACTTGTTGCTCTTGTTCATGGGTAAGTTTCTGTTTTGATTCATCCTTAGTTCTAAACTATATCTATTAATTTTTATGACAGGTCATTGTATGCTAATTTCTTGCCCCATCAACAATGAGGCTGTGGGCATTGCAATAGTACGTTAGTCATCTCTAGACAGTATTTCCTGGTTGACTATTTTGTGTTTTCTTATTCTGACCTGGAGATTCTTTGCCATACTCTGAAGTCTAAACAATATCTTAAATGTAATCCAAATATTTGAAATTTAAATCATTAATTCATGCCAGTGAAACTTTCTCTGAGTGCTTGAATTTTTATTCTTGACATACCATTATGATCATCTCTCTCTCTCTCTCTCNTCTCTCTCTCTCTCTCTCTCTCTCTCTCTCTCTCTCTCATGCGTTCTGCATTAATCAAATGCACCATAATATGATTTGCATACCATAAGTTTAAGAGTAATAATCCTACAAGAAATCTGACTTGATTTTCTTGTTCATATTTTACTGTGCAATGCTCTTCCCCTTCTACCAGGTCCTGCCTTCCTCGTCCATGTTGATCAGATTTTCTGCAATAAATGTTATCCAGAGGAAAAAATCTTACCATACATAGAACTACATGTATACTTGACGTCTCAAACTCATAATCTTGTTGATTTAGAAAACAAACATTTTTTTGGTAAAAAAAGTCATTTCTTCTTCGGGGGATTGCTGTTGTTTGAATTTCTCAATCACGTATACATAGGTTTCATTGATTTCTCTTAAATCCAAATACGGGATGAAACTTTTATATTGCTTTCTGCATCACACTGCTGATATCATCATATTAGCTTAAAATCCCTTTTTGCCGCTGAAATATATGCATATCAAATATCTTTGCAATGGATTCATCTGTTAAATGTTTTCAGTGTTCTCTCTTTTATTATGCCTTGATTATTATTTTACTATATTGAAGGATGGCAAAAATGTGGAAATCCATGTGCACACATCACCACAGCCAGCTGAACATTGTTGCCGAACTCAAACCCCTTGAAATTTCTGGAACTCTCATTGAAACGAGCAAACATCATCACGAGCGTACAATCCAGCTTTGGAATGTTGTACAGGAATGGCTTTCGCAATTTGAAAAGCTCGTTACTAATCAAAGGCAATACATCCAAGCCCTTAATAGCTGGCTGAAGTTAAATCTTATCCCGATTGAGAGCAGCTTAAAAGAAAAAATCTCATCACCCCCAAGAGTTCAGAACCCTCAAATCCAGCCTCTCCTCCATTCTTGGCACAACCAACTCGAAAAGCTTCCGGATGAGGTTGCCAAAAGCGCAATTTACTCCTTTGCTGCTGTCATAAAAACCATTATTGACCATCAGGAGGAAGAAATGAAGCTAAAGGAGAAGTACGAAGAAACCAGAAAAGAGTACATGCGCAAAAACCAGGCATTCCAAGAATGGTATCAAAAGTACAGCATGCAGCACAGAACCCCAGACGAGACTGACCCGGAGAAATCCGTGGTTTCCAACACGAAGGACCCCCTATTGGAGAAACAGTTTGTCGTAGAAAGCTTGAAAAAGAGGTTGGAAGAGGAAATGGAAGATCATCGGAAGCTCTGTATTCAAGGGAGGGAGAAGTCACTCGGGAGTTTAAAAATCCAGCTGCCTGAGTTTTTCCGAGCTATGTCTGACTATGCTCATGCTTGTTTTGATTCTTATGAGAGACTGAGATTGCTTGTGCAATCGCAGCATCATGCGAACAGGGGTTCATAGAGCTGGTTTCCCTTTACACGGTGGACTACAGTTTGTTCATATGGGATTGTTTTCTTATCTACCAAGTGTGTGCAACTCAAGGGACAAGATTTTGCTAGCTTGTAGTATACTCCCATTTATAGTTTTCACTTGTGAACTAATCTTATATGGTGGCTTGGAAGGCAATGGAACGGGCTTCTCGTTTTGGATTGGGTAGTTTGTGTAAAGTTGAGTTGGTTCGGCTTGGCCCATTGTAAGTAGGGACGTGGCTGGCGACTTCATACCTTGTAGAGGTTGCCAGGCTCGACCGCGAAGATGGCCTGGTCAACACTGACCGGCCTACAGTCTGTTGCAGGGTTAACAATGGCCAAAGTGACTAGATTTCTAATGGATATAATTCCTTAAAGAAAAAAAGAATTATTTTCCTGCCTAATTTGTTTGGAGCACATGGGGAGTATTAAAAAAATTAAAATATTATTCATTTGTTTCGGACTGTCTCTGTGAAATGTGCAGTTGGAAGTTTTCACTATGTTGACCTCTAATTCAACAACTTGATTAATTTGCAAAAGTGCTTAGAACATATTGTTGATTTCACGTCATAACATTTAAACATTTTATTCACATTGCTTTATCTAACTTCCAATTAAATCACAAAATAGTAGTTTTAGGCGTCGAATTAGACTAGAAATGAATACAAAGATTTCATATTCAACCCAAATTGAGAGTGACAAGAAAACTCGTATTAGATTAGAATTACTTTCAATATTTGAATTCAACACGATCTTAACTCAATTCATATCGGACGTAACAATAGCATCAAAGAAACAAGGTTGTTTATCAAACTAACTACAATCTCGAAAGTGCAAAAACGTATTAGATGTTGAACTATGATCGATACCATTTGCATCGCACCATACAAAATGACAATAAATGAAGCTAACAAGGAAGAGATAAAAAAAAAAACTAAGCTCCTGTTTAACACACATTTTTCTAAAATACATTCTTTCAAAATTCATTTTCAACCACACATTCTTTAATAAAATAATATTTTTCATCACATCAATAATTTTTCCTTACTTTTTAACCACATATTTTCTATCATATCACTATTTAAAATACATTCTTTCCTCAATAATATCCATCAAACACACCCTAAAAGAGCTCCTTCCGAAAAAGAGATGGATGGATTAGAAATTTTAAAAATTAACATTAGCTAGCCCATGTTTGGTACACATTCTTTAAAAATATATTCTTTCAAAACTCATTTTCAACCACTCATTTTTCAATAAAATAATATTTTTCATCACATCAATAATTTTTCCTTACTTTTTAACCACATATTTTCTATCATATCACTATTTAAAATACATTCTTTTCTCAATAATATCCATCAAATACACCCTAAAAGAGCTCCTTCCGAAAAAGAGATGGATGGATTAGAAATTTTAAAAATTAACATTAGCCTTATCTTTTACGGAACCTACAAAAACCTATATAATTAATTTCTTCACGAATGTGCTACAAAACTGCATCTGCGTCTCCACTCCATACTACCCTTGCATGGTGCTTCTAATTATTACTATATATATTTTTTAAATAAATTTTCTGCTAATATTGCGATCATATCTTTTTTAAATATGTTTATTTGCAATATGTTGTTATTTCTATTTCATATATTAATTTGTTTATATCTCAATGACGAACACATGCATTTCGAATTAGAGGACACAATCAAACATGCAAAAATCGAGATGAAAATCAAAATTAGCACATTACATTTGCTACATTTCTTCCTCAAACTCCAGTCTTCCTTGTCTCTACCTCTCTATCAATATGTTTATATGTCTTCCTTATTGCATATTTGAATCTCAATGAGATCACAGTATACGAAAGACTTTAAATGAAATCAACATCATATATGGTGATATAAAGGCTACTTGTTTTTGGGCCTAACGTAAATTGCAAAGTAGTATGGTGACGTCTTTCCTAAGTTCAGTGTGGACAACAGCAAATGAAATCCTTTCTACAAGAAGGGGTTGAAAGAAAATAAATAAATAAATAAATCACAATACTTCTTGAAAAGCATCACTTATGACGGTCCCTACAACTATCGATCAAATTAGAAGATGTTCAAAATTATGAGTTATATCTTTCCTATTAAACACTAATCTCAACATCAATGATCAAGTACTTCGATTATCCAACAGCATAAATATTAAATTATTGCGAGTAGATTAAAACACTTACCCTTGCAAATGCGTTTTTAATTGAAGATGGCACGTAAATCTGATTTTTGATTAAAACGCCTAAGTCTGAATTTTTTATTAAAACACCCAAATTTTGGACACGTAAATCTGATTTTTAATTATAACGCTAACCCTATCAATTGCAATTAGATTAAAACACCTAAATCTGAGTTTTGATTTATTAAAAAAAATAAAAAATCAAATTTAAGTTGAAAGTTAGTGGGTCACGTGACCCACTAGGACCCACTTGTTGGATATTTTCAACATATATGGGGCCACACGTTGTATATTAAAATGTGTGGTGCTATCATTTAAAGGATATTAGTCAATTAAAGTGATCCGTTAAAGATATATTATGACTAATGGGTATTAAAATTCATGGAATTATAGTGTAGAGACCGGAGTGTTGTTTTGAATTGATGAGGGGCCAATTTGAAGCAACTGAAAGATAGTGACTATTGAGTTACTGTTATTATTTATATGGTTATGGTCCCCAATTGTTGGTGTTCTTGAGAATCTCTACATCCCCATCAATAGAGAGGAAATCAAAGATGAAGACCGCCAATCAATTGGAAGATCATAACTCATTCAGGTCGATAATCAAACAATATGGATCAAGGTATGTTTATGCTTCCGCTATTTTATTATTTTCTCTAGTTTCAACATGGAGTATGAATCTTGATTAGGGTTTGTAATGATTTAATTAATGAATCTATAATCCCTAAATTGTTGAATTAAATCTTTCACCACTATGGGTCAATTAGATTATACGTTGTTTGAGGAGCTAAATTGAGTTGATTTTCATATGATTGGAGGTCGAGAGCTAAGATAAACATAATTTTCAATAGGGATGTGTTGAGAGGCCTTTCTAAAAAGAGAGAAGTTTTATGTGTTAGTTGTTACTTACTACGCAATAATAGATCATACTGAATAATATAAATATAAGATAATCATACATACTGAACAATATAAATATAAGATAATCGTACATTATATTTTGACGTCAATGTTAATAATATGATAAGAGGATAACAAGTTCAAAACCACACGTCAACTCGTGACATTTACTTGTTGTTCAAACTGCACTTGCTATTATGATGCAGTTCAATAGTATTACAAGTAGGATTATGTGTGGCACGGCATGACGTTTAGAGCATTTTCAAGAAACTCTTCAAATATAAAATGTTATTCATTTTAAAGAGTCAATATTAAAATTTTGTTTCAAAAAACTCTTTAAATTAATATTTTAATTTAGAATAAAGCTTCTTGTACATCAAGTTTCGTGTACATCCCCCTCACAATAGGAGGGGGGCTCGCTTTCAAAAAAAAAAAGCAGATCCCCTCCTATTGTGAGGGGGCTGTCAAACTTGGTGTACACTTTTGAGTATACACCAAGTTTGATTTTTTAATTTAGAGTGAGTTTGACTCTTCAAATTTGGAGAGTCAAATTCATTCTCTATAATTAAATGTATTTAAAATATTTTAATTTTTATGGAAGAAAAATTATTTAATAATTTGGAGGGAAACTAATAAAAATAAAATATATGAAAAAAACAATAAATATTTTTTTTAGTAGTAAAATTAAGCGTTAAATATAAAGAGACTGTCGTAGCACTTAAAAATTTTACTCTCTAAATTTATAGATATTCTATAAATAGTAAAATATGCTCTTTAAAATAAGAATTAAGTTGGAATTTTAATATTTCTCAAAGCATAAGTTTAAATCAAACATAAACTATACTACTTTACAAGACTTGTAATAAAGATGCAACTATATTACCCTCATTTCTAGAAGGCCATTATGGCAAATCATGACATTTCCAAATCAAGCCACTGTTTTGTGAGAATTAAAATTAGATTTTTAGTAAAATTGATAGAATATGTGATTGAAAAGTTGTGGGACCCGTAAAATATGTGATTAAAATTAATTATTGACTTTGACTTAAATTAAAATCTAAAATTTAATTGGTACCAAACAAAGACTTGATATACCACAGAGTCCCAAAGGCCTTAACATGAAAGAGAAGTCATTACAAGTATGGAGTCCATAGAAATATTTGTGCAAAAATTATTGAATAAAAAGTTCATTAAACAAGAACTAAAGGTAGAATCTCATAATAAAACTATAGATCATTTCAGTTACCTAATGATATTTCACTCGTCAGCTGATCTCTTCCACCTCGAACCCACGAGCTCAAAGAAACTTCGTTCCATTACCTACAAGGAGTCATGAAATGATTATGACCATTGACGTTTGATGGGCAAATCACCATACATACATTGGATGCATCAAATTATAACTTCAAGAGCATCAAAATCTACATGCATACACTAATTTCTTTTTCTTTTTTATCTTCTCTAGTGCTCGTTCCATAGAAATATATTGTACACTGAGCACTCAATGATAAACAAAATATCGTGCTAAGCAATCCATGGAACGAACTCAACCGTGACCTTAAATGACTCAAAAGAATCTAGGGACCCATGGGAAAACTCGATCCAAAGTCATCTATGTGAGTAAACTCGGCCCACATGAACACAACAAGTCTAGAAAATCTACGTGTCATCCATTTAGTTAAAATGAACATAAAATGAAAATAAGTGCTTAAAATAAGCTCAATAACTCAAATCTAGCATTCATAGTAATAATAACTCCAAAATGCCCAACATCTCAATAATTTTTGAAGCAAATGCATCTAAATACTTCAAAGGGCATAAGATAGCACATGTTGACTTTGCATGTAAAATATCTCAACTCAAAATTGTACAATAAGCATATAAAATGCATAATTCACAAATTTGCTAACGAACTTTGAGGGCTTTGCTTGCTTGGATCTGAAAGTTAGATTTTTCCCAAATTAAAAGGTGTAGAAGGAGGTCGTAAGTTAAAAATCCGAAAATAGAGGTACCAATAATTTTCAAAACACAAAAATAACTAAAGAATACTGAGGAGTGAGGGTACTATTATGCTCTCTAGCTCACTGCGTAAACTAATAATGTCAATATCTCGCTAAAGAGTTTTTCTCAAGAACAAAAACTCTTCTTTAACACTTATTTTTTGTCATTTCGAGGATTTTGGGGTTTGAACATGAATAAATCCTTATTTGTTACGAAACCCCATGTTCATCAATCCTTTTACCTCCTTGAGTTCACTCATTCAATCTTTACCACACTTTTAATCTCCAAAATAGTTTTTGCTTGAGTTTCCTTTCAAGAACTTGGAGAGGATTTAAGAGACATGTTTTGCAAAAGCTTTGTTACTTATGGAGCAATTGAGAGGAAATGCAAGTGAAATAAAAATGAACAAGAATTTGAAAAGGGCTTTAAATAGAGCTTAGGGGTATTTTGGTCCAAGCATGCCCTGCTTATAAGCAACTTATGTAGAAAAAGTGCATACCTTTTTTGGCATTATATATATACACAATCCCACTTAATTACTCAACTTATTCTCTTAAAAGTTATAATCTAGATTTTTATCAAAGTCAAAGTCAATAATTATAATCTATTTTTTTTATCAAATCAAAGTCAACAATTAATTTTAACTACATATTTCATATGATCCACAATTTTTCAACCACATATTTCGTTAACTTTATCAAAATCTGCTAAAAATCTAATTTCATACATGAAAATAATTACATAAAGTATATCAACACACAAACATGTATATATACATACACGTGCGTATCCATTTGGGTATTTATAGGTGTAAATTATTTTAATTTAAAAGTTGCTGATTGCAGCTTATATAATCCACCTTTCTGTAAGAGAAAGTCACTCTTGTTCATTTTCCATAATGCAATTAAATTCTAGATTGTTAGCACATAACGTCCCCACTTTTCACTGTTATTGTGAAAAACGTCATTACCTTTTATTTTTGACATTTTTACCCTTATATTCACCTTTCATATGGATCCACCATAGGGATGCATGATACCAGAAAGACATAATCGAAAGGTTTGCAAACTGAAAAAATCATTGTACGAGTTAAAGCAATCTCCGATAGCTTGGTTTGGACGATTTACAATGGCTATGAAAAACTTTGCATATTAACAAAGCAAATCACACTTTATTTCTGAAAAAGCAACAAGGAAAGATCAATACCCTTATTATACATGTAGATGACATGGTGGTCACAGGAAATGATATAGAGGCAAGAAATGCTCTACAAGAATACTTAACTAAGGAATTTGAAATGAAAGATCTAGGTAATTTGGAATATTTTCTTGGGATAGAAGTGTCACGATCAAGTAAATGTATTTTCTTATCCCAAATGAGATATACCTTAGATCTACTACATAAAACGGGAATGTCAGCATGTTAACCAACTAATACACCACTTGAAGAAGGCTTAAAATTATGTTTAGAAGTGATCAAGTGTTAGTTGACAAGGAGAGATACCAAAGACTTGTTAGCAAATTGATATATTTAGCAGACACAAGACCAGATCTTGCATATGCATTAAGCATTGTCAATCAATGCATGCATAATCCTAGCGAACAACACATGAATGCAATTATGCGTATTTTGAGGTATTTGAAGTCTGCTCCAAGAAAGGGAATTTTATTCTCTAAAAATATGGTGAACAAACCATAGATGTATACATCGATGTTGCTTGGACTGGAGACAAGAGCTATATGCGGTCCACTTCAGGGTACGTACTTTACATTCGTAGATGGCAATCTTGTCACATGGATTGTCACATAAAGGAGCAAGTAATAAAACGTTGTTGCTCGCTCAAGTGGGAAAGCTAAACTTAGGGAAATGGCACTAGGAATTTGTGAAGGATTATGGCTAAAGTTTCTACTGCAAGATTTGGGATATTCACCAAATAAAACAATTCAATTATATTGTGATAACAAGTCAGCACGTGACATGACAGGACATGATAGTAGAATCATATTCATCACGATCGAACAAAACATGTTGAGGTTGACAGATTTTTCATCAAAGAGAAATTGGAAGACAAGATTTTGGAACTACCATATATTCGATAAGAAGATAAATTGGTTGACATTCTCACCAAAGCAATATCAAATCGAGTATTCTCAAAGTTCTTATGCAAGTTGGGCATATGTGACATCCATGCACCAATTTAAGGAAATATGATGCAGAACAATATTATTGCAAATATGATAGGATTTTGTTTATTTTTAATTAGGACTTTCTTTCATTTTAATTATTTTAGGTTTCTTAGTCCTATTTCTTTTAGATTTTAAATTTTCTTTCGTTTTACTTTTATGATATTTTTTCTTTACACCTTTGAGATTATGAATTTAGTTCTTTCTATGCATATATATAAGATGGGGTTGTGCACCCTTTGTAATCACCGATTCATTAAATCAAATTATAATATACAATATTTTGACTTTTTCAACTTTCTTCTGATTTCAAGAAGTTCAATTCCTCTTATGCACCATATTATAACGATGTGATTCATGGGAATAGATTTTATATCCTTATCTAAATTGATCGAAAGCATGGTTATCAGTTCTCATAAACAAGGAGATTGTTTTTTCCAACATTTTTCGTGTTTGGTAATCAATATTCGATAAAGCTGAAAAGCACAAACTACGATGAACAATATTTGAACTTATTTTTCTCATAACATACTGACAGTATTGTGCAATGTTATTCACCAAACGTTCCATTGAGTTATTAATTGATGAAAAATAAGAAGCTAATGATCGATGAACATGGGCTGCAAAAAGTAGCAGAAAGTATGCTGCCATACATGATTTCTACATCCACTTTTTACAAAATTAATCACTTATAATTGGGCACCTAATCTTGTTTCTAACTCTTTGCTTGGCGGCATAAGCTGAAACATTAGATTAATAATTCCTCTTTAATTCCAATGTAGGAAAGAAATGATGGCATAATGTTGGGGTTCGACTCTTTTTCACAAAAGAAAAATGGACTTTGTTTTTATAAATGTATTACTTGATTTCGAAGATAAAATATAAATAAATAAAGTTCTCCCATTCTTAAAATTAAACGGGGTAAATTATTTAAGAAACTAGAAAATTGGACTGATGGAATGATTAAAAAAAGCCTATTTTTCTCGTTTAAGTTTTTGAATAATTTTCTTTTTGTCGATGTTCCGCAAGTATCATAATCATCATCTTCTTCACCATACCCGATATTGTGAAGACGTAACGAAGTGGAAGAATATTGTGAATAAAACTATAAATTAGAGTATTGTTTTTTAACTTTGACTAATAAAAAGGATTCTTAAAAAAAAAAAAAAAAAAAAAATCATTAACAACTTTTAAATGACATAACTAAAATGGTATTAAAGAAGCGGAATGTCTTGTTTTCATGTCTCATTGCTAATGTTTATGCACAAAACGTCGATTACTAAATAGCAAGTTCAATTTGTCAAGCGAGATTAATAGAGTAAAACAAGTTGAAAATAAAATATAAATAAATAATCTCTTTTCCTTTCGGTCAAAAATGTTACACTGGATTTCCTATAAATACTTGACAAATATATCGATCAACACATTACGTACACATCCTCCTCCTGCCTATAAGAAAACGAAACCAGTTCTCTCAACAAACTACATCTTACGTAGGCAGCCTCGAATATTTTGAAGCTTCACCAAAATCCTTCTTCTTCTTCTTCATGCAACGATGAACATTCAAACATGGAACAAGTCATCGCGCAGCAAAAGCGTCCGATTAGGCCAGAATTATGTGCAGAAAGAATACGATTCTCCCTCGAAATGGCTCGTGTTTTGGAGGAGAATTACACAACAGAAGAAGAAGAAGAAGAATTCAAACTCCACATTTTATGATCCTTATACGTACACGCAGAATTTTGATGAAGGGTCAGGAAGGGTAGAGCCTGATAATCTTTACAGGTCTTTTTCTGCTAGGTATGCAGATCCCTCGAGGATTTCTTGCAGGATGAATTTGATGAAATGATGAGTCAAATTGAAAAAGAATCTCTTTCTAGTTGCTCTCGATCCTCTAGAAGAAATACGGGCTGTGATGGTAACATGCTGGGTCCCACTCATGGGGTCGGGTCAAATCAATATTATCCAAGGTTAGCAGCTTGTATGTTTGGTTCTTGAATCTATGTGAATGGAACTTGATGCCATTTGTGTACATTATATAATGACTTGTTCTTCTTCATTTCATGCTTTTTCCTTCTCAAACAATAAAATTCGTTCGCCTTCTTTACTATCAGATTATTAACTGGATTATGAATTTTAATCCGTAGCTGAATATCAGCAATCCTTATAATTAAGGATTTTTGGGAATTAAAGACGGATTTTTCTGTTGCTGAAGTCGCATTTTCTTGTTGTTACCCACCAGGTTATTTAATTTAATTTAGTTTATCTTTTCGGGCAAAAGTCAAAAATAAATAATAAAGAGCGAAACATTCAAGGCACCTTCAACTAATATCAATATCTAAATGATATATAACAAAAAATTTCCTGCATTGAAAGCAAAAGGGATAAAGAAAAATGGTATATGTATCGGATAATGGCGTGATATACCTATATAGCCTCTATTTGACTCCCATTAAAATTATAATTCATTTTTCTCTTCCTTCTTATTAATTACACATTTTTCAGTAAAATAATATTACACGTAATCCTAAAATATTTTCTTCTTTTTTAACCACAATTTTTTTTAAAAAAAAAAAACACTATTAAAACCATTAAAATTTCAAATAATGAGAGCCAAACGGAGCTTATCTGTAGTGTACTTGTCAAACTATTGGGCTAAGAGATTTGATTTGGACAACAAATTATCACGTTGTGGACAAAATATTAGCATATTTTGACAAATGATTTTATTCATAATTTCAGAAGGGTTTGAAGAAAAAAATGTTGATATGACTATTTCTTAAAGTAATATAGTTCGATTAATACATAAAAATGAAAAGAAAATTTGTATTCAAGTTTTAAAGTCCGACGTAGAAGTGTAGAACAATAGATTATGCTGACATGCGGTTGTCGTGTTTGAATTTTCTAAATCTTGTTAGAGTTTGAAATTATATTTAAAAGGTTTAACTTATTAAATCCATGTTTGTCTTCTATTTTTTAAAGTTCGTTTTTCTACATACTCATTTTCGACCACACATTCACACAATAAAATATTTTAATCATAGATTCAAAACGTTTCTCTACTTTTAATAACATATTCTTCAAAAATTCACTATTGAAAACAATGTTTTTTCAAAAAAATGACCACCGGACAAGGGCTAAAAAATGTTTAGTTGATATGAGATGCGATTTTTCAATAATTCTCTCTTGATTAAAGTACTATATCATCCCATTGTTAAGAGAGGCTCGTTTTGTCTACCTCCTTCAAACTTGGAAGGACAACAAACCTTTTGTTCCAATTAATATTTGGGCTATGGCCTAGTGTCAAATTGGGTAAATCATTTTTCCATTTTTTTTCTTTTGCTTCGGAAAATTGGTTTTTTTTTTTTTTTTAACACTTTATAAACACACTAAATTTTAATTCACCACGAAATCAAGTTCTAGTTCTCCCGTCGATCATGGACTCCATGAAGACCTAGTGCTTGTTAGACCGCGTTATGTGGACATCTCTTTGAGAGGCAACCTCATCCTCTTTCGGTCATTGCAATCCAACTAACTGGCTATCTTTATTCGATCGCACCACTATATTTTCATCTTACGCATCTATATACGGTTAAATTTTAGGGGAATCCACAACTTTTCGATCACAAAATTATACAAAAAAATCCGATTAAAATTCACATCAAACAAAGACTTAATTTTAAAATGTTTGGAATGGTAGAAAAAATGATTTACGTAGTCATTTAAAATTGACTAAGAGTTGTTCGACAAAGGTTTTGCTAAAATTTTAGCATATTTGATAGAAATTGATGAAATGTGCAGTTAAAAAGTTTATAAATGTTGTGTAGTTAAAATAAATATTAAATTTTCACCTCTATCTTTTAGCAACTTTTAAGCTTATCCAAACAAGCACAAAGAATGAGATCGTTTGTTGTAATCATTTTACTACCGGACTTGAGATAGTCATAACAGCATGATAAAAGTTTAATCAAAAGAAAAGAAAACGTGAGAATTCATGTACCGGCCAGATTTGACTAAAAGAAACTGAGATTTTGCTGGCAATGTAATATTATTTTGCCCATTTTGACTAAGTTAAAAAAAAAGTTAATAAAAATTTAAGTTAAAATTGATAATTAATCACTATTCACTATTCATTCTTGTCACATAAGTTTTCACACTTGCCATGTTCTCATTCAGTTTCACTACAGTAAATTGGTGTTATTTGTTGACTAATT
>CAIGRN010202440.1:0-11446 GCA_903798345.1 Fraxinus anomala | reverse complement strand
AGTTCCCTTTCGCTTGAAGGTATATTTGCTTTTAATGAGAAAATATTTACGAACGTGGCTTTGGTAAACAAGAATACAAGTTTGAGTTAATTTGTCAAGTCTGCCCCAACTATATTTTATCGACACGACAGTACTCTGGCAATAAAAATATTTTCTTTTTAGTACTAAGGACCTGTTTGGTGTAGATTATTTTAGAATAAATTTGGTGAAAAAAGATATTTTTGGAGAACTGGTCAAAGTTGAACATGCGTTGCTCGTTACTCTGAAATGCTTTATAAGTATTATGAAAGTAATATTTGACCGTCAATTTACATTTTTAATCTAAATATGAAATTAATGCAAGCCCCCGAAAATAAATATTAATTATTATACATGCACGTAAATAGTGAAGTGCATACTTGAAAGTAATTATTAGAATTACGACTAAATGCATAAATGAAAATGAATAGTAAATACGATATACAAATTAAAATGAATGTTAATTAATTTAGAATTAATATCATTGAATGTTAAATCATTTATATTAAATGAATATAATTTAATTTTTAATTAAGTGAAACTGATACTAATTAGCATATATGAACGTGAATAATAAATTGCGTTCTTGAAAAGGAAATTATAATTATTATTAATTAAATAAATGTGAATGTGACGTGAATGTGAAATTCTAATTAATAGTAATTAAAAGAATGTAATTGTTAATTAATTTATAATTTATTATAGTTTGTAAATTAAATACGTAGTAAAAAAATGAAAATTAAGATATTATAAAAATAATTGAATTATAGTATGATTATAATCGTTAAAAAATGATTTTCACTTGATGTGATATTCATAGATATGTGATTATAAAGCAAGCAAAAAATATGAATCCACGTTCAAACTTATTTTATTAGGAGAATGTGTAAAGGTTTGCATTGGTGTGTGCCTAACTTTTACATGACATTTTGGAAAATACTACATATTTACATTTTTATTTATTTTTTTAGATAAAATCATGCATTTCAATAAAAATAGTGGTGTTTTTTTAAATTAATTTTATGTATCCAATCAGCCTCAATAATCAAAATACATGGATGAAAAGGTAATTAACATGATCTCTAATTTGATACCCTAAAATCTCGCTCCAATTTGCTGAGTAATTGTGATTCCTAATTCACATTTGTGACAAACAACATTATAATGTAACAAATTGACCTCAAAAAAGTAGCACACATTTTCAAGTAATTGAAACGATACAGTATGATATGCAAGATTTTAGATTCTTTTCTAATGTCTCGTGCATCACATTCCAACTTACCAGATAAGCCATATAGTCACACGAAGGAAGCAAGAAATATATTCTACAATTCTGTGTTCTGACAATGTGTTTGTTGAGTACAATCAAATCTCAAAAATCTACATCTTTCCTGTTTAAATACAAGTAGCTTTTCTTCTTCGAAAAACTAGTTACTATAGGCACTGCAGAGAATCCAGAATACACCCCATCTTTCTTTGCTCTGCAAACATCAGCGACATACCGAAGAAGCTCGTGTTTTTGAACAAAAGGTTGGGCTGCATATTCTTCGTATGACATCCACTGAAAAGAAATAAACAGCTCAAATAAGACTTAAGCAACACGAATTACTGCTAAATAGATATTTCGAAGTTCTTTTTGAAGTTCAGGTATATGCAAAACATGCATAAGTTGGCTATACTTACATGAGAATTGTTCAAAGAGAAATCTGAAGAGTAATTCAAATGCGATAGCTACTGACTCAGAAAAACTATCCCAACAAGAATTTCCCACACGAAAGCCATAAAGTTGTGCCATAAGTTCACTAATATACGAATGTCTTTTATGAAATTTGTGCAAATCCAAGTTCAACATGTTTAAGCCGAAATGTGCTATTAAGGTTCCTTTAGTAACCATTGAGAGCATGCTAGACACATGAACAGTTAAAGGTAATTTTGGAAGGAAATCGACTGTGGGGATCCAAATGCTACAGGATTAAAGGTTAGGGACCCAAATACCAAGAAAAATTGAATGAGGAGCTTAAGTGCTCGTTTGAGTTTAGAATAGGGGTTCTAGGTGCAAAGCTCCCTCGAATTTATATTGGTTGCTTGTGAATAAAAACTTGAAGAACATGTTGCATATGCCAAACTTGGGAAATCAGCTAAAAATAGAGGAGGAAGTGGGCTACATGCATTGTCATAAAGAATAAAGTAAATTGTTTTAGCTACTGGATGGCTACATAGCGTGGACATGCGACACAGATGCGCCGACGTGTGATTTTTTCGAAAACGTTGCACATGGATACGTGGAGGACACGTTAATTTAAGTTCTCTAAAGTTATAGGTTTATATATTTTATCTTTATGTTTATACTTTTTATCTTTTGATAAATTTAATTCTTTTCTTATTTTTTATTTTTGTTTATAAAATTTTTAAATTAGTTGGGTTGTTATTTTTTACATTGAAATAACTTCTAAGTTAAACTAGATATTAGATTGCCAAAAAGGAAAAATACATATAATATATGTCATATAGTGGCGGCGGGGCAAGAAGTTGTGTCGGACACAGGCACACACCGTAGGGTTGTCGATGCATCAGAGTTACATGGTGACTGATATTAAGTTACTCAACAGATTCTAAGACCATAATATGCTGACCAGAATATACCTGTGCTGCCTCTATCTCTGCTTCCTGTGGCTTGATGTCAAAGGAGAGCGGTTTCATCATGCACACGAAGAACAAATCTGACTTGTCAAAGAATGACTTGTGGCTCTGTCTGTAAATCGTGGCGTGATTTTACTCAATATACAAGGCAACATAAAACTGAAAATGATAGTAAATGGGCGTATACTAGTCTCAAAAGGTACTGGATAATAGGCAAATATGTACAAGCATATAAACAAGAACATTGCCCATAGCTCAAATACATTAAAGAAAAAAGAAGAATTATTTTGGGCAAAGGAGTACCTGAACGCTAGTATTTCTAGAAATTTTGAATCAACCTGAAATAGAACAAGTAAAGAACAGCATTATTAATAGACTGCGCATACTAAAAAATGCAATATCCAAGTATGAAAATAACAAGTTGCGCACTATACACTTACTCCTGTCTCTTCTTTTACCTCTCTCACTGCAGCATCACATATATCTTCCCCCTGTAGATACAAGGATATTAATGAAGAAAAGGCCTTTGAGACTTTTTCCTTTTCTTTTTTCTTTAAATGTGGCAGTAAAATTACCAATAAAACCTACCTCATCAACAACTCCTGTAGGGAACTTCCAGACATCCGTTCCACCGAACTTTCCATTCTTTTCCTGGACAACTAGCACCTAGTACAGAAGCTGAGAGATTAACAAGAGAGCCCCAAGAAATAAAATTTGCGAAGATCCACGCATAGTGCAAAAACAACTAGCGCCAGATTGCATCTTTTCTAAGAAACTTGCATAAAAAGGATTATAAGAGGTTAAGGACTATTATTTCAGCGCGCCAGATCATCCACACGCATATACAAGTGGACCAATAAAAGGATAGGAGGAGGTTAACTGATTAAGGACTAATGTCTAAGATGTTCATGTTGTCTTCATTGTATTTTGGAGGTGCATTCGTATAACCAGTGGATAATTGATATAATGAGGCAATATATTCTCTTGAGGGAACAGACACGCTAAAGTGTCTTGAAGCAAGATTGCTTTCTACATACCATCCATGTTTATGAAACCATCACAACTTATCATTTTAGAGGTACACAAAGTCCATATATATTATGAAACCCCTTAGAAATGCGAAGCAGATTCAAAACACAACCACTGTGTCTAACCAAACCAAAGAGTCACCAAATAAGGCTCGCATAAGAGAACAAGTTGACCTGGATATACCTCATTCTTTTCATTCACAACGAAGGCGCCGATACCGACTCGATGTGAGGCACTAGCCGGCAGAGTATTAGCAATACCGGGAAGCCAATGCACAAGCATTATGTATGTAGGTTCTGCATGGTGATAATAAAATCCTTCCTGAAAAACAAAATATTCGCAATAAGAAACAGTGGGGCAAATGAAGTAAAAGGGCAGATTGTCATGAGCTTCCTTGTTTCTTCGAGGATAAGGTTCTGCATCAAAATAATTCTAACAAGAGACATAAACTAACCTTAACAGCTGGCTCAACAAGATTTACAAGCTCAATAGGCATTTTAATCCAGACACCTTTTTTCCCCTGCAAAAACATCCACCTAATACTTAGCACAAGAAAAAATACTTTCTTTTTGGCTGAATACCTCCTCCTTCAGAGTAAAACTATGTAATTGTTACTAAAATTGGTCTAAATCTGAATGGTTAACAACTCAAAAGTCACAATTTCTTGTAGTGGTCATATATAAAACATTACCAGCTTCAACTAAGGAGGTGTTACTGGAACTTATCCTCTCTTTCCTCCAACCATATAACCTAATCCCTAAAATTATTTATCTAGTTTTCAGTCATTTTTCTATTGCCCTTATCCACCCCAACCCCTGGTTTCCCCTCCGCTGTTCACCTCTAAGAGGAGTGAAGAAATCCAGACTCCGAAATATAAGATTTTTCACCTATTTTGTAAAAGGCAAAATCACCACCTACTTATCATACTGTATAAATGTTAAAAACCAGAAACTGCATTTTGCATGTCATAAACAGAATGTGAGAGTGTCCACCCGCTGAATATGTAGCAACAATCAGTAAAACTGAACAAAAGCTTCAATGGAAATTAACAAAAAATTTGATTATGCAATAAATGCCCACCATTTAACATTATAAATTCATAACATATGCATACTAGAACAAAAAAAAAAGGATCTTCAGAATCTTAAATATCTGTTGCCTAATAATGTCATTCACATAACGTTTGAGACATAATATTTTTTCTCCCTCCATATTTTCCTTTCTGGGTTAGCAGCATTGATTTTGTAGATTACGGTACATATCTGCTATTCACATCGTGTATCACAAGTGACTTCATATAAAAGACGGACACGCAGTGTCGAGGAAGTAGTGCCCGTGCCCAGTCTGCAATGTATACGCACCTAACCCTAAGCAAATAGAAAAAGATAGTAGTAAAAAAATATCTCTGTTATTGAAAAATCAAAGGGTTTTCCATTCTGATCAGCATCCTACGCGTTTTTACTATTTTTTATTTTTTTTTGCAGCTATTCCATTTTTTGATGTCGTCTTATCGATTAAGAAGGCAGGTTTGCCTTCCTGTAAGAAATCGTGTTCAATAGGAATCCTCAATAAAGCATTATTGCTATCCACAGGATGGCCACATATACATGTTCTGAACACAAATCGTTTATCATAGTATTAGATCTCGTCATTCCATTTCTTTTTTTAGGGATCCGACGAGAGAACTTTTTTGAAGCCAAGTTCCAGAAAAGCCATTCCTTTTTTAGCTATACCAAGAAATAAATCCCAGCTTATGAGTAGGGTCCAACTACTATGGGATAATTGCAGCTGAGGCCCAAACCTTTCAAACAGTGGCAGACTTTTCTCTAATCTTTCAATCATTGCAGTCGTCATCCCAAACCTTTCAAATCGTAACAGTTGAGGCCCCAATGGACGGTTTCCATCCAATTTGTCGTTAGTTGACCCAAAAAATTAATTTTGACCACATTTTAATTAATTTTAAAAGGGCAAAACAGTAATTTAATATTTTTCCCATTAAAATAAATTAAAAACTTAAATCAAAAATCAAAAAAATAAAATAAATAAAATAAATAAGGAATAGTCTACCGCTACTTCTCTCCATTTCTGGCGACTACCAACCGTACAAAGAGCTTGGCCACACTAGGCTTTGCCACACACCACAACCCATTTTGCACCCCTGCTGCTATAGGTGCTGCAGCTGAACCAGCATCACCAGATGGACTACATAGAGGCAAATGGGGTCCAAATGAAGGTGTACTAGGATTGACCATCAGTGGCAGTGAAGGAGCCAAGGGAAGTGTAAATGGTGGAGGTGAAACTTTGCCTATTAGTGAAGGTAAAGGGCTTCCTGCAGCAAAAGCTGGTTCAAAAGAACCAATGGGTGTAGGAGATGGGGATATTTGTGTAGCCCTTACTGGAAGTGAACCCATAAAACTACTGTAATCAATGAATGCGAGTTTTTTGCTAGTGGGTTTCCCATTTCTTGGATTGTTAATTATCACATATATTTTGTTCAGATGAATCCCAAAATTTTTCATGGAATTTAAAGGAACTCATGGTTTCATCAGATGAGGTATGCAGATTTGAAGTTGAGTTCACAAAATAGGGAGAGTTTATCTCTTGCAAAATGTTGAGTAAATGTTTGATGTAATTTTCAGCCAAATCAACTCTATAAGTTTCAGATTCGCTGGCAGCTGTAGACTATGTCAAATCTACCACGGCCAAGCTCTTTGCATATTTGGTAGTCGCCAGAAAATGGAGAGAAAGCAGCGGTAGACTATTCCTTTTTTATTTTATTTTATTATTATTATTTTTTTATTTAAGTTTTTAATTATTTTATGAGAAAAATATTAAATTATTGTTTTGCCTTTTAAAGTGATTAAAATGTGGTCAAAATTACTTTTTTGGGTCAACTAAAGACAAATTGGATGAAAACCGTCAATTGGGACCTCAATTGTTACGATTTGAAAGGTTTGGGGTGACGAGTGCAATGATTGAAAGGTTAGGGAAATTTTGGCTATTGTTTGAAAGGTTTGGGGCCTCAGCTGCAATTATCCCAACTTCTATTGAAAACTTGAGCCACTAAATCTTAGGCCAACATTTGTACATTAATCTTTATTTTCTTAATTATTCTCTTAATCCCAATGTTCTAAAAAGAGCCGTCTAGGCATGAAGCACAGGCGAAACTGCCAAGTTGACCGCTTACTATGCAACTAGAAGCACTTTATTAATTTTTTTAAATTTTTTTTTTTTCGTTTTTTAAAAGTCTTTTATTTTACTTTAGTTTCAAGTTTTTCCTTTGAAAATTGTATAACTGACTAAATGTAAGAATTATTAAGTAAATATAGTATTTTATAATTTTAAATATTTGGTATGTATTATTTAATTATTTTAATTATTAACTAACTTTTAGAATGATTAAAATTTAAAATTAAGAAACGTTAATTTACGCCTAGATCTCATAAGGTTCATAAATCTTGAAGTTTGGCCTTCGCGCCTAACCTATGCTATTTAGAATACTGCTTGAGACACCTTGCAAATTTCAATTTCGTTCTTAAATCTAGATTAACCTGATTTCCCACCATATCAGTATCAAGTTATAACATTAGAAATATATGTACACGCGTGAATATAAACTATCAACCATTTACAGCATCAAGGCAAAGTACAAACAAAGTCAATACCTGCTGTCTCCAATGGGAAAGCGATGCTCTAAGTAAATAAACAAAGACACCAGCCTCCATGGGCTCATTGGTCATTTCCACCATGACTCCTCCATAGTCATCATTTCTGGCCTTTAATATTCTCTCCACTTGCTGATTTTGCTTCTCTGATAAAACCTGCGATGCGGAGGAGGAACTCATCGAGAATCTCCTATTCAAGCAAATCCCAAATTTAACCTTAGGCAATTTACCTGAAACAATCAAGAAAGACAGAAAAAAAAAAAGTTTTGCTCAAGAAATAGAAAATCTTCAATCACTTGACCAAATTAAAAGAGTCAGATTCTGGAATTCATGTGACCTCGGGCTTTGATGGTCTGTTTTACAGTGGAGAAGGGGCGTGGTATTCTGGAATTAAAGAGAGTACTTGAAATTGTGAAACGTAGAATGGAGGGTCGAGATACAAATTTCATACATGCCATCTTAGCAGATATATACCAGTAATTTGTAGGGATTAGGTGGACGGCTGCATTAATTCAAAATCTGAAATGAGAAAGAGTCATCTGTGGCTGTCTGAATTAAATATTTGAAGGGGTCGCCCATCGTCTCTTCAACGCAAGTTCTTTGAGAATCGCTATTTGATTCGGTCAAATTTCAACCAAATAAATTTTCCATTTTTTTTCCCAATAAATACTGCACTTGTTGATTTATGGAGTAAATACTAAACCCATGTTTACTACCGATTAAAATTCAAATTTTAATCTAATTCAAAATTAATAATTAATTTCAATTACATTTTCATGAGTTTTACAATTTTTCAACCACATATTTTATCAATTTTTATTAAAAAACTTATTGTAATTCCCATCAAACACATTATGAATATAAGTCGTGGGATAGATAGGGCTCGTTTGACACATAATCTACCCATTCGAAAAAATTATCAAATATTAACCAGATCGCAATAGTTTCAATTGAACATACCAATTCCCCAATTCTCCACTAATGATTAATAAATCATTATACTACAGAAAGACGACTCATACGAATCTTGGTGATTCTCCACCAATTCTCCCAAATTTTTTTTTTTGGCTACTATATCAAAAAAGAAAATATCGGCATATTCTAGGGCGTTAAAAGTGAAGTCACTGCTACCGTTGTCATTCTTCTCCCTTGAGAAGCGAGCGACAGACGTGACTAGATTTCATAATGGCCTCCATAGATCACAATCGATTAGTATTATTCTAAGGAGAGAGAGTGTGTGTGCTCGCTCGCGCGCATTAGGGTTTAGTCTTAATGAAAATATACTGTATTTTATACTTTGTAATTACTTTTCACAAGATTTTTTAAAATTGCCTATATTTAGGGTATATAGTCTAATTTCCTCATAAATAAAAGTTGAAAAGTCTATCTTCTGTACGATTGCTATGAAATTATTGTGTATGTTTATTTTGTTAGACTTAGGCGTGAACTTGATCTTAGGCATATTTGTTTATTTGACTTTTTTTCTCAATTATTGAAGTCTTTATTCTATTTTATAAGTGCGTCTCTAAGATACTCTAAATACAACATGTTCTTTATTTAAAGAGTTAATGCTTAAAAATAAATTCAAAAATACTTTTTTATTTAACTTTTTAAAATAGAGAGAGAGTACAATAATTGCATTTAATAGGTCACATATTTCAATGCTTTATTTATTAAACTATTCCAACCAAAATTTTCTTTTGTTTTAATTTTCTATGTTTTTTCTCCGTTTCAAGTTGTTGCAAGTTTGTTTTAATTTTTTGTGTTTTTTCTCCGTTTCAAGTTGTTGCGTTTACTTAACTTTCAGAAAATTTAAAGATTTTTTCTAATCAAAATTATCTATACTAGTGTAACGCTGCATGCTTGTTTTTAATATTTATCATGTCTATCTAGATTATTATTAATGTTTAATTTATTTCTTAATTAATATAACTATCTTTATCGGGACTAATTATATTGTTTTTACAATGAAATGTGTTCTAAACGTCCTAAGCGATCGACGTGCCTATTAACTTAAGTTTAATATAATTAAATTATATAATATATTGGTTTTATTATGTAATTTTAACTCATCTTGTTTTTGTATTGAACTTAGATGTATTTCCTATTTTCAATAAGTGCATTTTTGTGTAATTTAATATAAGACTTTACCTATTTTTCTTCACTGCCTTACATTCAATTGTTTAATTTTAAATTCAAAAGCAATCATGACATTTTAATTTATTAGTATTAAAATAATGTTTTTATTTCATTTTATATATGAAATGAGGGTGTCATTGACTGCGGTATATATACGCGATATGACTGTATGGATATGTGTGTATTTATTTAATACAAATATTTTATGTGTGTTTTGTAGGGATGTATGTGTGTAATGTGTATATATGAGCTGTATGTATTATTATATATGTATATGTGTGTCTGTATAGTAGATATTGGCGTGGGTGTTCTTATCATATGTATATATGTATGTATATCGTCTGCTTTATTTGATTATCAATCAAATAAAAAGTTATTTTATGTATCCTATGTATATATTTAGGCATGTGTCTATAAATTTGTATTTGTGTGCACTGATTGTGTGTAGTTAAATAAAATTTGTAGGGAAATAGATTTATTATTTTAATGGTGTTATATAGGGATTTATTATTTTAGCAATTACTGATCTATTATTTTCATAGTTATTGAACAAATTAGTACCGATTTGAATGATGAGTGGTTTTAACTTTAAAATTTATAGGAAAATTAACAACCATATTTATACATATGTATTTTTTGTACAACAATTGTAATAAATCAGTTAATTTAATAAAGCGATGCTTCACGTCATATTTAAATTGTAAATTTGTCAAGTTACTAAATAAATGGTAATGAAATAGATTTTGGCACGTTCATAAGTGACTAGGAACATCTCCACTCGCCATTCAAGAAAAGTAAATTTCTAGAAATTCCAAGTAAACATTCTATTGTCTTTATTCATATGCCGCATTGTTAAATGTATAAATGTGTTACTTAAATTATTATTATGTGAATATAATAGTTGATCATTATGTTTCATGTCATTAATATTTCTCATGACATATTCATGCATGACAATACATCTATAAGCAAGCATGAAATTTTCAAGACATGAAAAGTTTTTTAAATGTCGAAGGAATTTTTAAAAAAAGATATGTATCACAAGTGTTTTTATTGCTAGGTATATGTCTATATCATAAAAAATATGAAGGGAATATGGGGCATGGGGGACCTGCACACCCAACTAATGTTCAATGATAATGTTAGTGTTAACAACTTTGCGGTACTACTGGTAGAACTCGATCGGGTTCTAAATAATAATTGTCGACTGCATTTTGATTGGTCGGGCGATACACTAAACGAGCTCACGACGTCATGTAAAGTTTTTTTAAAAATGAAACAAATGAGATACATATTGAGAAGTGCTTTTTAGTTTAAAGTAAGTCATATGCATATTATAAGCATGCATCATATGCATGAGGTTTGTTTACCAACGTTAGTTCATCCCACGATATTCCTCCCTATTTTCAGATGATGAATGCAAGATAATGTGAAGTGACGACTTGTGATGACACAACTCAGCACTATCATATTTCAATACTGAATTAGTTTTTGTAATTAAAATTCGATTTAATTATTCTATATTTTGTTGACCATAAATTATTTTAAAATAATAAGTCATTGATATTTATTATATAAAAAATTTGTAGTCGCTTCCACATTTATGATTTTAAGAGATTATTAAATGATAATATTTTGAGATCGAGTATCTAGATTTGGGGGTGTTACAATTAGGGTTTGAATTTTCGTTGATGAGATTGTTATTTATGCTAATGATGAATTTATTTCTCTACTGTTGTATTTCTCTCTGTGACGATTGAGGGTGTTGCTAGGAAACAATATATAGATTTGTGATTCTATTGGTAATTTTGCAGAGTTCTTTTCACTTTGTTGTGACGGTTATGAAAATATTATTTCAGTTTATTTTATTATTGGTTGTTTTGGGAATTTTAACAATATTTTCATGCATTTTTTTTTTTGAAAGTATATGAATTATTTGCTTTTTTTTTTTTTTT
>CAIGRN010202428.1:0-25029 GCA_903798345.1 Fraxinus anomala | reverse complement strand
AAATGAAAGGTTTGGAATCGACGCTACAATTTTTCGGAGTCAAAAGTACTGTAGCAACATTGACTGATGGATTTTTTGACAGAATTCAAGGTTTGGGACCGACGCTGCAATTCATATAAAGGTTTGGGACTTCGACCGCAAAAATTAAGGGTTTGAGTGTAATCTGTAACAAAATGAAAGGTTTGAGATCGCGGCTGCAATTTCCCATTTATAAATACGCACATGTGACCATTAATTGTATAATGTGACCTCAATATATTTAATTAATAAAATATATTTAATTAATACCTGAGTTTTAAATTTTAAAACTTAAAAGTCTTAAAATTGAATTGTCCCATATTTAGGCCATGTTTGTTTCTAATTAAAATCAGATTTTAATTTAAATCAAAGTCAAATAATCAATATTAACCACATCTTTCATGGGTCCCACATCTTTTTAACCACACATTTCAAAAACTTCTATCACAATCCATTAAAAATATAATTTTAATCCGAACCAAACACCATCTTAATAATTAATAAGTGGACGTAGCTTTCACTTTGGGGGTTAACCCGCACTTTTGTGTTATGCCCCTGTTTGTTATTGATTAAAATCAGATTTTAATTTAAGTCAAAGTCAAATAATCAATATTAACCACATATTTCATAAGTCTCACAACTTTTCAACCACACATTTCAAAAACTTCTATCACAATCTAATAAAAATCTAATTTTAATTTCCACCAAACACTCACTTAATATCTAACTTGTAAATCTTTCGCTTATATTTATTTAGTTAAAAAGTATAATTTTCATTTTTGACCTCAATTTTTCGCAACCAAAACCGACCCTGAATTTTGATGTGTTAAGTCGAGAAAAAATTATCCCAAACCCTACCTCTATATTTTTAATTTCAAAATTCAATTCTTAATAATTTTTCTTCATTTATCAGGTCTTAATTAGGGTATTTTTGAGCCATATTATTTTGAAAAAATGTATTTTAAAATAATAGATTGATGGAGAATATGTGATTGGAAAAAAAAAAATTATTGATATAATGAAAATTATTATTTTATTGAAAAATGTGTGGTTGAAAATGAATAGAAAAATGAATATGAAAATTTTAATATTTTGGAAAAATGTATTTTAAAATAATAAATTGATGGAGAATATGTGATTGGAAAAAAAATTATTGATATAATGAAAATTATTATTTTATTGAAGAATGTGTGGTTGAAAATGAATGGAAAAATGAAAATGAAAATTTTAATTTAGCTCAAACAAGGCTTAATATGTAAGGGTTATCACCCCTCAACATCATCCCACAGAAAAGCAGGCAAAATAGAAATAGATGGAGATTTTGAAAGAGGTGATGATGGTTTTGAAAATGGACAGTGAAAGGAGTGCTGGTGTTAATATTGATGCCGCTATGGCTTGAATTTACTGTTGAAAGACTGGAAAAATTGGAGAAATTGGATGCAGAAAAATGTAGAAAAATGTCTGATTTCTTGTTTTAAAATTTCCCTCACTGTAACCATTTCTCTCATCATTTCATTTTTATAGTTTGGGGACTTTTTCTTCTTCCACCGCTGCCTCTGCTTCTCTCCACGTCTTCCTCCCTATATCAACAGCAGCTAACCACACATCGTGCTGACCAAGTTTGTGTTAATTGTGACCGGTTGTGAACAACAACAGATTCACAATAGTACACTATTGTACTCCTCTTGACTAAGATCCGATTAGGCTCATGTTGAAGTAACAGTAAAGCAATCTCTTTGTTCTCACAAGGGGTTTCATTTGCCAATCCAACATTTTTGCACAGAAAATATTGAGATTCTGAATTTATAGTGTTGCAACATTATCAAACCTGAGTTTATACCCTAGATGATAAGGCAAGCATTTCATATGAGCAAGCATGAAAATCTCTCTTAGGCAAATCCATTCAAAGAACAAAAGTGCACCAGCGCATGTGCATGGGAGCAAGGATAAGCACCAGCAGAAATAACACACGCCAATAGATCTCAACAGAAGGATAGTGACCTACCGAAAGGATAAGCTCAGGGCAGCTTGCACATTACCACATTTGATAATATCAAATCATAAGAAAACCGCCAGTGCCAGATTCCCCAGTGAAATCTGCCGCAAGGACTAAAGGATCGAGTTACATTGAACCTTCTGAGTTTCAAGGACCGTCCTTGCAGCCACTTTGACCACTTGCCCACTCACATAGTGCTTCCGACACACAGGCATATATACTTCTGCCCCAGCAATAAGTTCTGTTTCAGTCTCATCTGTCTTCCTCAAAGTAAAGAAAGCACGCTCACCACATAGCTCGCATCGTGCAGTTAACTTAGTTACAGAATCGGCTATAGGAATTATATCAAGCACTGCACCAAATCTCCTCCTGCCAATCCCCAGGGGAGGAAAATCAAAGTAACATCAAATAACAGGTCAGTATAAATCAGACTTTCAAGTAAGAATGCCTAAAGACATCGTGATAGCAACTGAGTACAAGGAAAGAAATGTGAATTGTGTCCACCATAAAATCCGTTTAAATTAAACCAACAGTGATACCTTAAATAGTCACCATCCAAACCAGCAACTATGATAGTCTTGCCATCATGGTCTGCAGCTTTGCCACAGAATTCATATAGGTCTTCAAAAAATTGAGCTTCATCGATACCAATCACCTCTAGCTGTCATTGTGCCACGGGAAAAATATCATCTCGCGCATTTTCCGGCAAAATAAGTGAAACATGCAGTATGAAATCTGAGAGGCATTCACATTGTTCTTCCCATTTAACAGAAACATTATTCCATATCCAGCACTTGACATGTTACCATCTTGGATATGTTGATATCTATGTAAAATAGTTATTTCTAAACCAAATTCTGTATGTGTGTTACCTTATTATATGCTTCAGGACCCAGTCGTTCTCTGAATGAAGACAGCTCTGCCAAGGGCCAACACGGTAATTTCTCTCCATCATGTGTTACAATAGAGTCTACAGCATATCTAGTGTCCTTGTTTGATTTTATAATCGCTACATTTCTGCACAAAACAGAAACCAAACATTTTAAATATCAATATAAATATAATGGCGTATATTTATGCATGAATCCACTTCTTTCCTTCCCTGTTTCTTTTGGATACATCAGCAACTAGTCCCACTAAAATGAATGAATGCATAAAACCAGTCAACTGACCAATATACTCAATAAATCAGCAATAATCACCATACACGTAAAGATGAGACTTTTACGCTAAAAATTACAAGAAACATATATCTAAATATAAAGGACATGAAGGTCTCAACAAATTTAAATGCCCATTCTTAAAGCTCAAATTGATAATAAAGTTACCGGAATGGTTTCTGAACAAATAGAAAAGAATCAAACTCATACATTTCTAATCAGATTGCAATCCAAGAATCACAAAAGGGAAAGATGATCAACTCAAGCTAGCAATACATTCAGCATTTTTTGGCACAGAATGAAGTTAACCATTAACCAAAGATCCATCCATCGTTTAAGTATGTGTAAATACTTAAGTGCGAGAATACTTAACAGACTAACTTCTGGGTGTCACCTCCATCAAATCTGTATCAGTCAATTCATGATCCTAGATGTCCTATCTATGATAGTAATGTACATTAAGCCCCTCCACCCCTCCAACACACACCTACCCACCAACCAAAAAACACTATGATGCAGCTGCCTTTCTAGACAGATTGAGAAAACCTATTTTATAAAATTGATTTCTATATCATTATCAGAATATGTTAGGGAAAGATAGCACATTCCTAAAAGTCCCATGTCTGATCCAATTACTGGTATATTACCTTCTGCCATTCCAAAGCAAAGGTAAGATCTGTGACTGTCAAAGCTAAGAAAGACATTATGCCTCATAGAGGTGGTCAGAAAATGATAATTTTTTTCCCCTTACTTGATCACTATTGTGCAACTATGATGCTCTTAGATGCTGAAGTCAGGGACATCTCCTGTATCTTTCAGAATACAAGCCATATCTTTAATCAACTCATATATCTGTTCAGTTTGTTTGTGAATATTATCACCCATAAAAAAGAAGTGGGCCTCCGCCTGAACCTCAATCATGCTATAACCAGGCTCCTTTTTAATCCCAGATTCCTTCATTATACTCCTAATCTCTGCGACATTGTTCCATAGACCAAAAGTGGCATATGCATTAGACAAAACTACGTACTTCCCTGCATTCTCCGGTTCCAATTCAAAAAAGTTCTTTGCAGCAACCTTTATCATGTCGACATTTCCATGAATCTTGCATGCCCCTAGCAAAGCACCCCA
This sequence comes from Fraxinus anomala, assembly GCA_903798345.1. NCBI lineage: Eukaryota > Viridiplantae > Streptophyta > Magnoliopsida > Lamiales > Oleaceae > Fraxinus > Fraxinus anomala. Next base: position 20,724 of record CAIGRN010202428.1, on the reverse strand, counting down.
AATTGTTGGGTGCTCTTTACAAGGTGAATTTTCGACAAACTTGTAGGCCTCTATTAACCTCCCAGCACGGCCTAAAAGATCAACCACAGCTGCATAATGTTTTCCTCTTGGCTGAACACCATAATCTCTCATCATTGATGAGAAATATTCCTGACCTTTATCTACCAAACCTCCATGGCTACAAGCAGTAAGTACTGCAAGAAAAGTGATTTGATTTGGTCGAAACCCTTCATTTATCATCTGATGAAAATATTCTAGAACCTCAAATACTTTTCCATGCTGACCATATCCAGAGATCAGAGCAGTCCAAGTTATAACATTTCTATCTAAAGACTTGTCAAATACTCGAAACCCATCACAGAGGCTACTGCACTTGAAGTACATATCCATGAGAGCACTAGTAACTACAATATTTTCATTAATTTGGCTCTTAATCAACACTGCATGGGCTTGCTTGCCTTGTTCCAGAATCGCTAATGATGCACATGCCCTAAAGACCGATGCAAACGTATACTGGTCTGGTATCAAGCCACATTTTCTCATCCGGTAATAAAAACCCAAACCCACTTCTTCCGTACCCTTCTGCACATATCCTGCAATCATCGCATTCCACGAAATTAAAGTTTTCACCAACAAGTTATCAAAAAGAATGAGGGCAGTATCTAGATCTCCAGCTTTTGCATAGAAAATCATAAGTTTGACCTTCAGATACTCATCTGGAACAAATCCAGCAACTGTCATTTGCCAATGAATTCTTCTACCCTTCTTATATGCTTTCCTGAAAATGCATTCTTGCAAAAGAAGAGAATAAGTTCCAGATTCTACTTTCACTCCTGTGCGGCACAATATCCCAATAGCTTCTGATACTCTCCCAGTTAAACAGAGACCCTTTAGTGTTTTACCCAAACGGATGGAATTCTTTATGGCATTGGCCTGAAAACTGGGAACACCTTAATAATGATAAGTTATTCAACCATAGAACTAAAAACAGTGGGCAAACTTTTTGCTTTGGAGAGTAAAAGAGGAGAGAGATTCGAACTCATCAAAAGTCCAAACAGCATATAGAAGAGGTCAATACTCATGTATCATATTTCACTATTCAAGATCCATTATAAATCAAATTTATCATCTCAGTTAGCGAGAAAAGAAATAAACAGTAAAAAAAAAGATAAGATTTTTTTCTAAAACTATATCATAGCATTTTATCGCCAAACTATACTAATTACCCAAATACTCATAAAGAATTGAAACAAATGAGGAAAATATATGTCAACCTGCCATTACTGCTCTCGAGCTTAATTCTCCTGAGAAGCGTAGTGGTCTTGCCAGCGAACATGGGGCCCACAATCACGTGAATTTCCCCAGACCTCGAAGCAGCCTCAGTGTGCAAGCTTCGAATTCGATTACCATTGGAAGGTTTCGCACAGTTTACAAGAGAATGCATCACAGAAATTCTAGATAAAAAATTAGGGCTTTGGAGAGATTTAGCAGCGTGCACATTTCTGGAGATTTTGCGTAAAATAATTGATTGCTCAGAGTGCAAACAGCAGGAGAAAGGGGTAGTAACGTTATTGGATAGTGTTGGGGAGAGATTGAGGAACGATTTCATTCTTGACAAAGTTAACATGTATGTGCGCGAGCGCGCTTGTGGGGCTTCTTTTTCAGATTACTGTGTAGAGAGATTGAAATTGAAAAACTCGAATTTCTTGTTAATGGCGTCGAAGGGTTTTGAGGTGAGATAGGGAACGCAACACTGGTTTTAGGGGTTCAGGGTTGGAGGGAAGACTAAGGTGATGGGACCCATACTGGATTAAATTATCTCCATGGTCCAAAAAATGGGAAAATAACTAGGGAAGTCCACATCTTTTCCGAAGCATAACAAGTTAGTCCTCAAAAATATTCTTCTCCACTAGATTGGCCTTATTTAACAACTTAATTTAGGCCTTGTTTGGCAGGATTTCATTTTTGCTTTGCAGAAACACATTAATGACTCTACATATAGCAAAGTTCTAAAATTTTCTATACTTATAGTATTGCTAGCTAGTTTATGTGATTTCTAGATCAGATTTTACTACTTGTACATAGAGATTAACATATCGATGTACAATTCCCTCACAAATAGGGAGGCTCACACCCAATAAAAAAAAAACTGTGGCTCCCCCTTTGTGAGGGGGGTTGTACACCGAGGTTGGCATTTCGATGTACAAGGAAAGAAACACTTCTAAGCCACCAAGCACGTGGTGAAATCACAAGTAGTCACGCATATTTTTGTCTGAAATTACACCAGCCTGAATAACTGTCCCATAACTTCCGTTTTGTTTCAAAACATATTTAGGAAATATTTTACTTTTAAGTCAAATTTTAATTTCAATAATACATTAAAAGTTATTATTCATCACATTCAAACATTTTGTTATTTCACTATTATTTATCCTGAAAAGTTATTAATAATATTTCTTAAACGGAGACATATTCAATAGCTTATATGTATTTAGTGCGGGATGAAATGAGTGGGAATATAGAGTGGACTTATCACCATTATACAGCAGAATTGTCATAAGATCGCGATAATGGTACCTCCAAAAGTAGGTAATTTGGATAGAGATTAGAGAGGTACAAAATGCTTACTAGTCATTATGATTTATGGGTAGACCGTTTAACTTGAGTCAAGAATTTCTATACTCAACACAGAGTTGTAAAGCGTGTGTCCACGCAAGAGGAAATTCTATAGGATAACTCTAGGTAAGTAAATGGAGAACTTTACAGACAAGTCAAGATGGCCGAGTTGGTCTAAGGCGCCAGTTTCAGGTACTGGTCCGAAAGGGCATGGGTTCGAATCCCATTCTTGACAAATTTTGTGATATATCTTTTTCGTTCTTTTGACCGTGTATTTTTTGCCTTCATCTTGAACTCTCTTAATTAGTTAATTTATGCCCTTGTTTGATACTCATTTTTCTTAAAATATATTTTTCTCTCTTCTTTTCAATCACACGTTTTTTAATAAAATAATATTACACACAAACTCAAAACTTTTTCCTTATTTTGTAACTACACATTCTCCATCAATTTATTATTTCAAAATGTATTATTAGTATAAAAATGAGAAACAAACAAGCTCTATGTCTTTCACTTTTCTTCTGTAAATTTTTTTTTTTTTTGTACTCTGTAGAAGTTCATCGACGAAAATATTTTCTTGATTTGGAGAATCTCAAAGGAAGAGAGGCATATAACAAAATTCATGATTATTATATCTAGTTTTGCGAGTCAAATAATATTTTACTTGTAACGCAATGCGAAGATTCATCTTGAAATTTATGTTGCTTGTTCTTCCGAGCATCATATATGAACGTGGGCATCAATCAGGATTACAAAGAAAGCCGACTATTTTAACATTCATCACCAACACTATCAGGTCTGAGGGCTTCACCCACATTAGCAGGTCATGTGCAAATTGCATGTTATATAAGTACTATATGATCCAGTTGTACGTATATATTTTGAAATTTTAGTTGAATGTCCGAACTCTCGTCCTTAAAGATGCATTGGCAGGCCTCAAAGAAGACTGGCGCAATGCAATTTCTTTTGGGTTTGACCTAAATTTGCTAAATAAAAAAGAAAAATTGAATTATTGTTTGATAATAAAATAGAAAAAGGAAAAATAAAGAAATTAAGTCTTGTGGTAGAAGTAAATAATATTCGAATAGGGAATGAATCTTATAAAAAGAGTTCAAGGTACTTTTTTCTATAATTTAATGGCATAGCAGTAGGAAGAATTGTGATTGGCACCAAGGTGGAGTGAATTTCTGCATATCCAAAATTGTGAGTCTAAATATAAAAACTAAAAAAAGAAAGGTACACGTAGATTTGCATTGTATGACTACACGTTAAGCTTTCTAATTTTATGTAAAAAGAAGTTAAAAGAAACATTTTATTGTAAGTTTTTTGAACTAATAAATTTTTATTTTTTTACTCAAGTAATCCTCAATGATTTGCTAAACCACGTTAAATTTATATTTTTCTCCTTTTGACTCGCTTTTGTGTTTTTCATTTCGCTGGTTGGGGGATTTTTTTTTTTCCTCCCACAATTTCCCTCCACACATTATGGCTTGTTTCATATACTTGATAGAATGGTGTAAAATGCTTCGTATTTTTAAAGTACTTAAACGAACGCGTTTTAGAAAATTCTAAAACAGAGCAGATTACATCATTTGGTGGGAGACATCCACGTCAGTATTATTTTCTTTTCTTCTATTATTAATTAATACGGAAATAGGTAATAAATCCGCATACAAAGAACCAACCCATGAACCAAGAATATGGTAAAGCACCGACACTTCATCAAAACCAAGATTCAAGACTCAAGATAAGGTGCATACAAATGACTGCAATACAAAAATGGCCCTCTTTGTACCGCAGAACAAAACACAGCTACTCCACCAGCTAATGTAATAAATAATAATAATGAGAGAAAATAGAGATACCCATTTAACAAATTAAGGACACATTGTAGGCCGATCGACGTAAAAAAAAAAAAAAGACTTAGCAGTCAAGGAACACTAGCTTCATCCTATTCCAGATGGTTGTGATGTCAAGAGCTAACTCGAGATATTAGTCTAAAATTCACCTTTCAAAGCGACTTCAAAGAGAAAGTGCCAAATGTACAGTCGGATAAGCCTACAAGATAAAGTGTAACTTCAACGTGGCTTAGTAGAGTCGTTATTATGCATTTTCTTTTTTCAAAATCAACGTCCAAAATGGAAGCCATCTCCAATTCGCTCTATCTACAATAACAGTGTCTGCTCCAACACTGTTGCTACTAATAAATTCAGTAGAATTCACCCTTGAAAGTAGAGGGGGTGCTTCGTGTGCTTGTAAGCCAACAAGCTAAACTTTCCAGTAGCCATGAAACTCAATGCTTACAGTATATTATAATACTCAATCTGAATTCAGGATGCCATACAAAATGAAAGGAAAACAGGTCCAAAGATCAAATCACTACCTGACCTACAAAGGTGAAAACTAAGTCCACTAGTCAACACTCCAAGTTAGCCACCCATAGAGTTCTCACGAAGATGATGAAAATGGATGCCCTTGACGGTCGTGAGTATTTGAGAAACATGAAAAAGAAAAAAAAATCTCACTAATGACATACAGTACGTGGAAAAAATACACAAAATGGTAAACTGGTATCAAAGCAAATCAAACTCAAAATAAAAAAAATATTCAATCAGATAGTTGCTAAACCCTTCAACGCGATTTCGATCTCCCAAACAAAACAAAGGATGATTGCCCAAGTTCTTAGAAACAAAAAATAAAATAAAATAAAATTAACAAGCTCTCCTCCACAAAGACAAACTATGGTCAGTGAAGGGGGATCGAACAACCCACAAAAGACCAAGTCAACTAGAATCCAACAAAAACGTCCAACTTCTACAGGCCTGCTTCTACAAATTCTTCCAATTTATTGGTTCATAAACTAGCAAATTACACGACCAATGTACAATTCCATCCAAACACTTCCTATATACAATATACTATTAAACCATCTTAAGCACCTTTCTTCAAGGACTCGAAGTAGAAGCTTCTTGTCTTGATTCCCTCAGGTACCCAAGAAGTGTTTCAGCCTGCCAAAACAACCAACAATCATCAATATCATTCTTCGCAGATATTGAAATCAATATTGTGTGGAAGTTAATTATTTCTATATATAATGCTAGAGTAAGACCAACCTAGAGAATTCCTAGAGAATCATGAAATTGCATACCCAATTATGAATAACAAACAACTAAAGTTGGTAATAATGAAACAAAATCGCAAAACTAATAATTGGGGCGATAAGATTGAAACAAGATAAATTACATAATGCTAATGTTCAGCTTTCAGAAGTCATCATAATTTCATGAACTCCACGCTCAAACTGCAGCATGTTCGATGTCACGTGCTTAATAATGAACCTAAGAAATCAGAACACCTGAGCAGCTTATTTTACACCATCAATCAGTGAACTCCCTTGCCAATCAAGTTCAGGGCCAATGCGTAAAATGTAAATAAGCTCAAAGGTTGACATTGAGCTCTACGAACCTCAGAAACATGGAGCCCAGGAAATCTCAAGCATAGGTCGCAAGTTGCTAACTGCCGTGATGAAGCATCTAAATATTTTTCATTTTATCGGGCTAATAATGTATTAATATCACAATACTATAGTATCTAATCACACAAGTTATTAATGTAATGTGTGTGTGCGAGCGCGCACGCGCGCGCGCAAATTGATTACTATGATACTAGTAGTTGGTGTGAGAGACTTAGAGTACTATTTCTACCCATCGTTGGGTTTCAACTCCCTATCTTATACTCAATAAAACCTTTCCAAGCATGGTTTGCTCGCCAAAAGAAAACAATGACAAATAACATGAGCTACCACTTGAATTGCAATAAAAACAGCCACTACCAAAACTAATAGTAAAAATCACAAATTTTAACAGAAATTATAGGGATATTAAATCTCACCTTATGCTTGACTCTGGCAGTCCCAGTCTGGGTCAGTGCAACCAGAGGCGGAATGCCTCCATCCCTAACAAGCAATCCCCGATTCCTAGCACTCTTCCCGCACAACTGTAACAAAGTCAAAACTGCAAACTCCTTCCCCTTATCACGTCCATACTCAATAGTCTCCACGAGGACGGCGATCCCACCTTCTTCAACTATTGCCTCATGTACCATCTCAATCCCTGCCAAACTACTCAACACCACCATCGCCTTTTCTACCAATCCCGTTACCTGCTCCTCAACAAGGCCAACCAATGGCCTTATAGCACCGGCACTCACTGCCCTCTCCTTATTAAACTTCACCGAACACAACTTATACAGTGTCGTTAAAGCATCCTTTTTCCCTCTATTTGACCCATGTATGAGCAAGGCCACCAATGGAGGTATAGCTCCGCAAGCCCCAATTGACAATTTATTCTCATCAATCAAAGCCAAGCTCAGCAAAGCACAAGCTGCATTCTGCTTTGACGTTTCTGTGCCTGTTTTTAGTACGTAAATTAAGGATTTTACAGCTCCTGCATTTGTGATTAGGCTTTTATTGTTTTCATGGAGGGATAAATTGAGCAGCGCGGTGACTGCATGTTCCTGGGTCCACGGGTCAGAGCACCGGAGAAGTGGGATCAGAGCCGGTACTGCCCCGGACTCCCCAATTAATTCCCGATTATCAGCCCGATTCTTGGCTAATATTCTTAATTTAGCTGCTGCTAACCTTCTCGCTGCAATTGAAGAAGACTGTAACCCATCAACACATAGTTTAATAGTACGTTGTAGGTCTTCAGGCGAAATATTCTCAATAATCTCCGTGGAAAAGGTCTCCCTCTGTAGAGAGCCCGATGACAGCTCAGGCTCTGGCTCCGATTTCAATCCGGCATCCGTAGAGGTGAGGAGGCCTGCAAGTAGCTGGAGTTCTCCAGATATATCACTGGAGCACGCTGAGAAGTCGCTAATAGCCTGAGAGACATCCAAAAAAGCATCAATTTCTTCGGAGCAAGAGGTTCTCAAATTAACTGGCGATTTATTAGCGAGCTCGTCGAGTCGGAGGTCAATAACCGAGTCGGACAGGTTTTCAAAAATGGCAGGCGACTTATCAGGCCTTTCGGTCTGAAAGAGGTTGGACCGGACGGTGCGCATGGAGCGGCCCATTGAACGGGGGACTTTGGCGGAAGATGGCGGTGGCGTGTAATAGTTAATGCGTGTTTGGTGGAAGCGCGTACTGCTACTGGCATTGGAGTAGGGAAGAGAATGCGACTGTGAATCTTCTACAGAAACCATGTTCAAAAAACTCTCTGAACAAACAAAAATCTTACAAGGCCTCTGTGTGTGAATTCGTTAAGGCTAATGAGATTTTCATGAATAATGTTAAACTTTCATGGCCAGACTGAGAGCAAGAGCTGCTGAAGAAGATAAAAATGGCGGATTTATGGAGGGGACAGTGGCTTATTTTAAATTCTTTCAGAAATTTATAAATTTGCGTTATTGCCATTTGGGTTGTCGGCGACAGAATAATTCGTATTCTGAATTATTTTTTAATTCGTTTGATCGTCATGGGTGAAAATTGATGAGTACAAGCATCGACCCTAGTTCAACACTTCAACCATCGTGGCCAAGCAGTGGAGCGACTATAGTTTATTGTAACTACCTGATTAATCTATAATTTTTTAGGGTTTGTACTTTTCTTCCCGTTATTTACTTTAATTTAATTTATTTTTCATATTTATTTTTAATCATATGTTCATACAATAAAAAAATTTTATACATAAATCTAGAAAAAAAAAAATCTATTTTTTAACCATATATTCTCTAGAAAAATAATAATCAAAACGGTGTTTTTAAAATTTTAAGGATGTCAAACAACGGATAATTCTTTGCAAAATGTAACAAATCTACACTCCAACTTTTATTTCAGTATGACCAAATTTCAACCTTATAATTATGTAACAATACTCGTCATTTCTTCCATTTTGGTTATTAAATGACGAAATTATCCTCCTTTTAAAATTAAAAAAATAAAAATAAAGAAGCAATAAAATAAAATAAAAAATAAAGCAGATTGTCAAAGAGTCCCGTGACTTTTCAAAAAAACCAAATAAATTTCATTTAAAAACTTGAATATATATTAACATAAAATTAAATAATAATTTAGAAAAAAAAAACGTCTTCTTCCCCCATTTACACACAAGTTAGTCTTCAACTTCAAGTATAGGTGAGTTTCACGGCTTTTGAAATTAGCTTATGTGGCATTTTAAAACAAAAAACAAAAAAAAAAAAAAACAAAATCGCAAAAACTTGGGAATCAATTGATAATTTCCCTCCACCACAACCGACTGAGAGAACCTGTGAAATCGCCCACCTCCATCTCCGACCAGGTTACCAGCGGCGACCGTCTCACCTACCTGCGCAGGTCACCCACATGCTGGCCAACTGACCTTCAGTTACCGCGTGCTGGATAACCGCGACCGAAGCTATCCCGTGGCCGTAATCTGTGGCTGGTCCGTTCTCCATCTTCGTCCGCATCTTTGTTCTCCATCTCCTTCTCCGTTCACATCTTCGTTCAATTATGGAGTTGGAAGGTCGTCAACCTGTCAATGTTACTGTTTGTTTTCTATTTTGGCACTTTGTAAACTACTGATAATGTGCTCGTCTATTTTGTATCTTGTATGTATCAATTGCTTCACTGGTTACAGAAATCTACCCCTAATTGATGTATTTGAAGGGATTTTCTGCTTAATTAGTATATCCCCTATTCCGCATCAAGTCTTCTTTGTAGGTTTTAAATTTTGCTTCGAGGATAATTCAGATGTTCTAGAGTTGAACTCGTACCTGATTGAGAATGTGACCTATTTCTGTGAAAACTTGCAAGACACCATAATTATTGAAAGAGCTAGGGCATTCTTAATCAAAATGAGTATGACAGTGTTACAACACTTACAGTAGTTGCACGCTTTATGAAATAGGATTGTAATTTAGAAATGAAACCCTATTAAATGATTTGTGCAGGTGCTTTTGATAACTTCATAGAGTTTGTTACATTTAGAAGCTGAATGTATAATGTATCAACTAACAGTGATGAAACCAACATTTTATTATGTGGTAATGTCTTCGTAATGCTTATCGATTATTCATTACAGGAACAAAAATTATGGAAGAGGAGCATCATGATTTGTTGGTTGAGTCTGAGAATGAGAACGTTGCGAATGTATTTATGAATGAGAAGGTCGGAGGAGATGATGTGAATATGCCTAAGGTTGGTATGATTTTTGATGATGAAAAAGAAATGTTCGAATTCTACGAAAGATATGCTTTCCAAATGGGTTTTCCAGTTAGGAAACGAAATTCGAAAAGGTTTCCAAATGGAGTTGTGAGATATGTAACGTTCACTTGTAGGGCAGCATTCACGAGTTATTCAAAAATGACTTATTTTTGTGTTGGAAAAATATGAACACGGGTTATTTTTTGGGCAAAAGTTCTGTAACTAGTAGTGAATTTTTTTGGCATTCTTATAGTTTGGCTAGTTTCTTATTCTTATAGTTTGAGAAATGTAATGCAATGTTGCTGCTTTTTAAGATTTTTGTACTGATTTTTATCATGGAGCAAACATTTCAAGTGCATATGTTTTGCTTTGTATAAAAATGTGTTATTTGTTTAATTTTTTTTTGCATTTTTCTTGAGAAATGGTAATAAAACCCAAAATAATGGTTGGAGCTTGTCTTGTGAAAACCTTCCAATTCACTAACAATATCCCAATATAACAAGTTAGCATTCACAAACATAGATTGGTGGCTATAAAAGACCAATGCTGATTGATATCAATACAAAGCCAGTTATCTGTCAAAATAGCATCATACAAAGAGTAATTGATATCAATTCAAAGCCATTCTTCGATAGCAAATACAAAACGAACAAAATACAAATGACTCGTTCAACAACTAACTAATTTCATTTCACATACTCCTCCGCACGTCCTTCTCCCTTGCGAAATTTCAGGTTGAATGAAATCTCCACATCTCTTTTATCAGCTATTCGAGCAAGAGAGTCAAATATGTTTGGCAAGTCTTTGAATTCCTTATTGGCCACAACATTCCTTACTGGAACAAATGCACACTAATTACAGTATTACACCATCAACAAAACCATTCCACCATTACAGGTCCATTCCACCAAAAATGCACACTAATTACAGGAAAAAATGCACGCTAATTATAGGATATCGGCTATCATAAATCATTCCACCATTACAAGCCATGGAGGAGACTAAATCTCAAACTCAAACAATATGCAGGAAGAATAATGATGAAAACTTCTGCAAACTCAAACATAATTTCCACAGCATTTGGAACATTTCAGAGCCACGACTAACTCGGTTGGAAATATCAACCTTGGCTTCCTTAACTGGTGCAGCTTCAGCAGGAGCAGATTGGCCTCCAATTCTCACTCCAACAGCCTTCCAAATAATGAAAATGACTATCAGTACAAACTAAAAGTCAGATATATACACAACAATATATCATTACCCTAAACCAAAAATAGCTTCTGGACATGCTTCTTCAAGAAAAAGTGTAATATACAAAAAATTGACATAAGGCACCGACCGGATATGGAAAGGAGAGCGCCGTCTCCGTCTGAGAGTTGAGGTGAGAAAGGCCGTCGCCATTTGAGAGTTGAGGTGAGAAAGGCAGTGTGATTCGAAATCCATTTCAAAATCGGGTCGACTGCAAATATGGGCTCTCGCCGACCGGAGATGGACAGGATCGCACCGTCTGCAGCTTAGGTCGTCGCCGATTGAGTGTTGATAGTGGCGAGAAATGAATAGACAGGAAATACCTTACTCTTAATTTACAGATTCTTTGACTTTTCCTAAATCTAATTAATTATTCTAGCTTATTTGTTAAATTATTTAAATTTTGTCTAGTATCTATTGACTTTTCTTTTTCTAATGTTTTAATTATACTTTCTAATTTTTCTAAGTTGGAACCAATGTCTATTTCACCTATATTATAAAATTTTATTTTTAATATGTCACTATTTTGATTTTTAATATATTCTAAATTATTTTCTAAAGTTTTTATATTTTTATTTATACATTCTAATAAAGTTTCTACCATTTTATTTGAATTGTTTCTTTCTAAATTTCTCCAAAATTTACGAGTAAGTCTGCAATACTATTTAACCATCCATCTTCAGAATGTAAAAAATGTTTAAAATTTTTATCAAAATTTAAAACTAACGAAGTTACATCTAAACTATATTTTCTTTTAGAATTTCCACTAAATTCTAAATTTAAGTAAACAATTCTTTTTATAAACTAAATGTTTTAAACTAAGAAAGGGGTCTGATACCAATTTAGAGGCGATGTTACTAAGAACCAAGAATCTCTCTAAGAGAAAAATTATTTATATTATATTACTATTATTTTTATCTTCTCTTACAATTTTTATTTATTTCTATCTTTTCTTACAATCTTTAGAATCTTCTTTCAAGAACATACTTTAACTTGTAGTCTTTAAATTTACAAAGATTGAGAGAGATTCTTTAAGTACAAGTGCTATATAGCGTGCTTTGTATTTTTTTAATGTGTCTTTCAATGTGTGTTATATTGATATTTATAGAGGTTGGTACATCACGTCTATTTTTCTAAAAGTAATCAATACTATACATTTTTATAGGTGTGTAATTTATAAATAAAGAATTAATTATTACTTTACAATTGTATTAAATAATAAAGATTCTTTTGAAAACTTGCTCCTCCTTTTTTACTTTCTTTGTTGACAATTATCCTTCGAGTACTATTTTATTTTTCATTGCTTAATAATGGTCATTTATTTGCCTCTACATATTTTCTTCTTTTGAATTATTGTACTATTTTTACATCATCTCTATGTAAGTTTCTTCTAAATCCGTGTCCATTTTTTTAGTTTTGCCATCGAATATGTATTCTACTTCTTTGATTTTCTGATAATTCGTCATCTGTTTCTTAAAGAACCATCAGTTATGACTTTTTCTGTTGAATGTTTGGTGTTAGAATTTTATGTTTTAACTTTTATAGCAAGATGTTCTTGACAGAAAATCACTTCATTTCTATAAGTCTGGAATCATTATTTTAAATTTCTATCATTGCTGTTGTCTCTGATATCGGTCTTTCGTAACAAATCTGTCTAATTTTTATTTTGGTATTTGTCTTTAAAGAGGGTCTAAATCTTTTGATTCTTTCATTTATTAGAATATAATGATAAGCTAGTATTACTACAACATTATTTACAAGAGGTGGTTTGAAAATTAATTGGACTATTAAATTGTGATCTTTTAACTAATTAAGAGTCTATTTAATTTTAGGTGGAAAGAATTTGAAAAATCTATTTAAAACGTATATAGTGTCTATCATGCCAAATTGTAAGGCTGGAAAAAATTTCTTCTTCTTAAAAAATTGTATAGTCAAAAGAAATTGTAAGATAATTGTATCTAAGAAAAACTGAATTTTTAATAAATGATTCGTATTTGGTGTCATGTTTAACAAAATATCGATTCTCATCGTGGCAGTAGCTTAGGATTTGAGAAAAATCGATTATCTCATGTATCTTTATGGAATTTCATACATTGCAGGTACAATAGCCAATTTTCTGTTCTAATTCATACAAAGTTTTTTCTTGTCCTGCAACTATAGATACTATTGATTTAATATTTACTTCTATTTTATCAGAATAATTTCTACTCGTAGAAGCAATATCTTTGGAGATGGGTCTTTCAACAATATCTCTAGGATTGAGTCTTTTAAAACTATTTTATAACTGAAGAATCTCATTTTTGTATTTACTAATGATCTGTTGAGATGAAGAGATTCGTCTTTAAGGATTTGTAATTTTTCTTCTAATAAATGCTTTATACGATTCAAATCTCTAACGACATTGATCATATTTTCACAATTATCACAAAGTTGTATGGATGGAGAAGAAGAAGAAGATGGTTGAGAGATGGAGGTTTGCATAGTCATATTCTGTCTAACTTCAGATATATAAAAAATAAATCCCATTATTTCTCTATAAAAATTTAAAGCTTCTTTTAATGTGCAAAATTCTTTGAAAAAGAGTTTCAAAATCTTTTTACTTATTGTCATATCTCTGGTCAATAATTATATATACCAGACTTTCTACCCTTAATTACTGCGTATAAACTAAAATTTCTATTTTTCTATATGATTGTGAATTTGTCTAAAATGATTAGGTAGAGCATTAATACCATCTAATTTTTGTTTAGAATCACGTGACGTTCAAAGATTATTTAGTTGACAACACTCTCTTTCTGGAAGTCTTTCTAAATTATTTCCTCTGACTCAGAGATTAGATTCTTGTGAGGCCGCTTCTAGAGTGACATTCCCAAAGATCATCATCATTTGATCCATCCACAACAAGAAAATAATTGGTTGGAAAATTAATAACTTGTATACTGAAATTATCTGTCAAAATATTATTTTTTTCGTCGATGTATTCTATATTGATTTTATAAGTATTCAATATTTCATACAATTTTAGCCATTTGTCACGCTTTATTTTATCAAAATTTGTCTTTTTAATACATTTTATCATGACTTTACAATCTGTTCTAATAGTAAATTCAGTATTTAAAAATAAATTTAAACTTTCTATATTATGTATAATAGTCATTATTTCATAATCGGTCAAATATTTTCCTTTTATTTTATATTTTCCACAAGCATATTTATAATTATTTTCTTATTTTTTATCACTACATTTATTTGGTTTAAAATATAAAATTTCTCCCCATCCTAGTTCACATCCACCCATTTCTATTATTTTATATTCACAATCTAAAGATAATTTTAAGGGTGGTAAATTTTTAACTTCTTCTTTTTTTTTTAATCTTTTTAACTAAATTTATATCTGACTGACTAAAATATTTTTGTCCTTTGTTAGATAACTTATTATACAATGGTATTATATTCTTTCCCAAACCTTTAATAAAATGTCTAGCATAATTCAAAATTCCTAAAAATGCTCGTAGTTTTTTAGAATTATTCTTGTTGAACATAATTAATTACCTAATTGGTTACCGAATTGACAATTGGAGGCCCCTACTGGGGGGCGCCCGTGGGGCCCCACTTATCAATTCGATGACAAATTAGGTAACAAATTATGTACTTGTAGCATGATTGAATTTTTTATGTGACGACCAAATTTTATAATTTAAATCGCTACCAAATTTATTTATTTCAACAGTGTAAGTATATGAAATTGATGAGAACAATTTAATTAATAGAAGAAATTTATAACCAAATAAAATATATTCCAAATAAATATTAAAAACCGTGCATATCACATTTATTTGATAAATAATAAAATGTTAATTCCACTAATATAACACATATTTAAATTTATAACCTAATAAAACATGTCTTAAAATTCAAAATAAAAAATACTTATGAAATAAACTAAGGAATTGTTGAAATAAAAATGTCTTGTTACACCGAATTATTTTATGGAGTCCCATAAATTCAGGCACCACGATTGTACCTCATCACCCGCCAACTAATGATTCGTTCTAACCTATTAGGAGTAGAGGAAAAGGTAAGTATATGAGAATACTCAATAGGACACAGAAATATTTTGCAATCCCTAATAAAAATATTAAATCATGTGTCAAAAATATCATACCGTCATATCATATTTTTAGAAATCAGTAAGAGCTCATAATATGTCATATCTTTGGTACCGGATAACCATTTTATATCAAATAATATCATAACTTTCAGCATAATATTTATCAACATGAAAAAATAAAATTAAACGGGACAAACCACTTGCACCTCGTAATTCTACCTTGATTGATAAAAAGAATTGTTGGAAGAAAAACAAGAAATTCACACTCCCAAAATCTTTTGTTGTCATGTTGTCATGTCTATATGCATGTTCCACCTCGAAAAAATATACCATTTATTTTTTATTCTCAACTTGGAGCACTTGTTTAAGAAAGACGACAATCATTTCCTTGTAAGCATATATAATTCTTTTATTACATGTATTTTTCATATAATTGATTTAAAATTACTCACACGTGCATGTCAAACATTTGAAATTAAAAGGTGCAACTTAATTAATTCTAATAAAAAACAACTGACTTTTTTGATGGCACAAATCATGACATGACGTGTCGTGTACTATACCAAGAAAGTGTCCAATATAATATAATGCATCATTCAAACCTTCTTAAAAAAGAAAAAAAAAATTATTTTATCTTTCCATCAAAATCAAATCATAACCAATTAATTTTTTATTTTTTTTATCTATTTCAACTAGTACGCGTGGCTAGATTGGAAGGGTTTTTAATCCATATTAATTTAATTAATAACAAATTAAATGTAACATCTTTCAACCTTAACAAATTAAATGTAATAACTTATTCGAAATAATTATTTCTTGAGTTCAAAGTGTATTATTTAATATGAGCTACAAAATGAACCCAAAAAATTGCATACTAATTATATCTCTATTAAAATTTAATTATTTAACCAAAAAAATAAGAATTTAAAAATCATTTCTCTATAGTCCTTCAACTAAAAAATATATATATAAAATATAGCATTGAAAACAATTAATTCTATTTTATAAAATTCGCAAGGCTTTACATTTTAGTTTCTTCAATTTTATCTAGAAACTATGAAATTGTCTGTACTATATGTGGTTGCAATTGGTTTTTTTCTTCTTCTAAAAAATTTCCCCGCTTAACATAAGTAAGTTCATCTTATTCATTTTTGTGAATTCTGATTTCTCATTNGTTTCTTCAATTTTATCTAGAAACTATGAAATTGTCTGTACTATATGTGGTTGCAATTGGTTTTTTTCTTCTTCTAAAAAATTTCCCCGCTTAACATAAGTAAGTTCATCTTATTCATTTTTGTGAATTCTGATTTCTCATTAATAAACGAACAATGTGAATTGATCTAAAACCTGCTATAAAAATGAATTTAAAAGAAATCTAAGCTATAAACTTTTGATGCTAATTTTTTTGCATGTTTAGTGTGTTAGATAATATTACTTTAAATTTCTAATATTAATATAATGTAAATGTCAAGAATATAAAACAATAAACTTTTGTTCGGCCGATTTGAAAGGATAGAGGATATTCGGCAAAATAGGTCCAAAGGATAGGGGGTTTTACGCTAATAAACTTAATTAAAAGGACTATGTTGTGAAAATTCTATCTAATCTATGGGAAGAATCAAGAAAGGCCTTGGTTATGGACCCCCCAACTATATATACCACCACCCTCTCTTCTCTTCCACGTTATAGTTTCTACTCATTAAAAAAAAAAACCCAAAATGGCTCTCAATTCTCGCTCCCTTTTCCTCATAATCCTCCCGATTCTTGTCGCTTCCATTTCTATCGAAGTCTCCGCCGCGGTGGGTGGCGGAAGAGGTCCCACTGTTGGTGGTTATGAGCCAATTGATAACCCTAATGACCCTACGGTCATCGAAATTGCAAAATTCGCGGTGGATGAGCACAATAAGGAAGCCAAATTCAACTTGAAGTTTCAAAAGGTCGTCAAGGGGGAATCACAGGTCGTTGCTGGCATTAATTACAAGCTTGTTATCTCCGCCGTAGATGGAGCCGCAATGCAGAATTATCTGGCCGTCGTTTACGAAAAGCCATGGCAGAATTTCAAAAACCTAACTTCCTTCGAAAAAATTTCGGGTTAATGTAATTCATTGGATGCCTCTTTCGGGTAGGCAAAATTAATTCTCAATGTGAGAAATCCTTTGTAATGTTTTCACCCAATATAATTTCGGTTTATAGAATGAATAGAGATTGTTGATCTTGATCTGTGTTAGAATTTTGTCTGAGTTGTATTATCACGTTCCTTGTTGTCACAACATCCATCCATCAATCCCACTCTATGCATTCATGTCTAAGAATCAAGTAATTGCAAGAATAAGCAGATAGATATACTTGTCTTTACGTGGGAACTGGGGAAGGAATTCATGGGCATTACAGGAGAGTCGTTATCTGAAAATTTTCAAGAATGCACTTTGTTAATAACGAAAGGTGTATAGGAAATAAAAACAACAATGAGCCCGGGATTCTTTGGCGTAATTCATTGAAGGAAAATTACAATTAATGCAAAAAAGTAATAAGTTGATTTTCAATTCGTGTTATATTTTTAAAAGTTTTACTTGTCCAAATTTTTGACCTTTATTTTCAGTTAAAGGAATATGTAAATTAAATGGAAAAAAAATTGACATTTCCAAACCCACCTCAAACTGCTGGGGAATGATGGAAGAGGGTGGCGAATTGATGGAGTCGCTCATTGGCTTGGGCTCCTTTTTATATGAGTCATCAATCTAGTCAAACTCACTTTTTTTTAAAGGACTGGAACATGTTCGACTTGTGGAATCTGCTCACGAGTTTGACTCATTTAGGCTCATGGACTGGCTCGTAGAAAAAACATGGGCTGGCTCTTGAGGCCTACGAGCCTGTGGACTAAACCTAGCCCATGCTTTGGACACAAGTCAAACTGCTTAGGGCTGGCTCAGATCGATTCATTACCTCTCCTGATGGTCATAATACGGACGACGGGATATTTTTTGTGCCCATCACACCCTCGTCTTACAAATGGCCCAGATAAGCCCATGAAAAACGCAAATTGGATAAGATCCAGTCTAGGTTCTTGGTTCTAGAACTAGAATTGAACGAAAACCATAAATTTACTTTTGTAGAACTAAATCAATCCGCTCGGTTTGGTCATTTTGTCAATCCCTAATCCGGTCTAATCCATGAGAGAGAGCAATAATTGTGTGTTGTTATTGGAATGTTTACATATAGTTTATATTTATCCATCATTGATCATTGTCATCTACTCCATTCGTGGACACATTCTTGTTCTATATTCATCATTTGTAAATCAAGTATTGAAAAATCTAACTATTCTGAACTACTATAACTATCTTCGAGCTTCTTATTATTTCTAAATTGTCTAATTCTTCATCTGTGTAAAAACTATATATTGAACTACAAGATTCAATATTTGATAATCCTATAATATTACACTGTATTTCTTTAATTATCATAAATTTAGCTATATTTTCTCTATTTTTATTTTTATTGAGGCATTTATTAGCGAAATATCTAGGGTCTTCACAAATATAGCATTTGCGATCTTTTTTATTCATGGCTTTAACATATTTATTATAATTGGGACTTTTATTTTTATAATATGTCCTATCTAATATTATATATTTTCTTATCTTGATATTGTCTTTTATGCTTATTATGTATTTATTCAAAAAACATTTCTTTTTCTATAATCATAGATCTGTGGTGTATACAAATCTGAACGAAAGGAATAATTTAGTTTCTCATTTATTTTCTAGCTACTTCTTCTATATAGTATCCATTTAGTTTATCGATTATAAATTTTATAGTAGCGCTAATAGTTATTTCTCTTGTTGGTGCCGATTCTACATCTTTTTTATCTTATCGTTTCATGGTGATGGTATATTTCTATATAACCTTGCGAGTAAGTATATCTAATGCCCTCGCTTGGCCACTATTTATTTGGGATTATAATTTTTGGAATGGTATTTTTTTGAAAAATGTGTTGTTAAAAAAGAAGAAATTTTTTTAAGTTTATGTGTAATTATATTTTATTGAAAAATGTGGTTCATAAGAAAATATAGAAAAATGGAATATAATTTTAATGGGAATCAAACGGGGCTTAATTTTTCTAATTCTTTTAATGCTATATTTTGTTCATAAGTGTTGTCTCTACTGGAGTCAGATCATATAATTATTTCTCTAATAAAGCTTGTAAAATTTCTAGGACTGTCTCCTCGGGCCATTCTTAATTTAGGGGGTGTTTGATGAGGATTAAAAATTAGATTTTAATAGAAGTTTTTGAAATGTGCGGTTGAAAAGTTGTGGAACCCATGAAAAATATGGTTAATATTTATTTTTTGACTTTGACTTAGATTAAAATCTGATTTTAATTTGTACCAAACAAGCTCCTAATTTCTTATGGTCTTAGTCTTTTAACTGTAATATATATGTCTAATATTGTCTTTCCTAAATAAGTTTCTAAATAAGCTCGCAACTCTTCTACAATCATTCATCTATATAGGTGCACTATTATATGCTCTAATTATAGAATTTCCCCATTTGGTTATAGTACTAGGTATGTCTTAAGATTTACAAT
Source organism: Fraxinus anomala (assembly GCA_903798345.1). Taxonomy (NCBI): domain Eukaryota; kingdom Viridiplantae; phylum Streptophyta; class Magnoliopsida; order Lamiales; family Oleaceae; genus Fraxinus; species Fraxinus anomala. The sequence goes on along the minus strand of CAIGRN010202428.1, from coordinate 981 downwards.
TATTCAATTCTTAAATTAATCCTATATCATTTGTTGTTGGTAAACTACATCATTTTTTTGACTGTCTTTTTCCTAAACTTTTATATATTTTTTGTCTTTCCATTCATATACATTTGCAGGGTGAAAATGATATTTTCCTCCTATGTTGTATTCTGTATTCATAGGTTCTTTTCTTTTTCCAAATTCTTGGTTAGTTTCTAATTTAATTCTTTTATTACCTTCACTTCTTTCTTCCATCTTGGTTTCTACATTTGTTTGATCTTTTTCTAATAATATTCTAACTTCTATTTCTCTAGATTTTCTAAGATTTCTATAATAGTTTATATTTATATATCCAAATTCTTTTTCATCGTCTTTGCTTTCATCTTCTTCACTGTCTTCGTCCAATATATTAACTTCATCATCACTTTCATAGTCTTCTATTTCAAAGTATCTACATTCCTCATCGTTTTTGTATTCATTATGTTTGATAATTGTAATTTTCAAATCTAATACTTAGAGTTTCATTACTATTTTTGTACATGATATTATCGTTTGGTATCAATATCGATTTTTCTAAAAAGTTTTCCAGATTCCAATATGATCCTGCATTTGTTTTTAAAGAGAATTTCTTTGTTGGGATGACTTTTATGCCTTTTCGTCTTAATAAGGTAATTATTTGATTGTTTCTAATTTATAGTTGGTAGTATTATTTTCACTAAGCCTTACTATGAATTCTGTACAAATTAATAAATTGACTTCATCCCTTTTCATTCGATATCCCTTTCTTTTTATTCCTATTTTAATGTCTTTATAAAAAAAAATTATTTTAACTAAATAGTCTAATGTAAAGTATATTATTCCGCATTTATTATTCATGTCTAATTCTATACTTCCTAATAGTCATTGTTCTATATGTGTGAATCTGTAATCATATAAATATACTAATATTTTGATCCTTAAATTTTCTCTACGAAGTTCTTTTACTCCTATTATTATTAA
>CAIGRN010202390.1:12737-23369 GCA_903798345.1 Fraxinus anomala | reverse complement strand
TCGACTCGAGTAAAAATGGTTAGGGCTTTTTTTTGCCCGAGCTGGCCAAGCAAAATTTGGCTCGACCCCGAGCTTTCAACTCGAACCTCTACGAGCCGAGTCGGGCCTGAACAACACCTAAAAGCCTGGAATCTGCCCCAAATTCATTTGCTAATATCCCTGTAAGCATAAAATTCAATTTTAGATGGGGCAAATATTATTTGAGGACAAAGATATTCGTGTTTAAGTCTTCATCTTTATTCCGGTGGTCTTATTTTTATTCTTTGTTTCTCCTTCATTCTTTTTTGTGTGGAATCTTTCTACAACAGGCATTTCTTAAGAGAAATGACTTATTTTTTTGAACTTATATAACAGAAGCCCAGAAGGGAAAACACTCATAATTGATCCAAGTTACAACACCCATAATCAAAAAACCAAAATAATTGCAGAATTAATCAATGGAATTAAAAGAAGTTAACATACTTACTAGCCTCTTCAAGATTCTCTTCTTCTCTCTCATTCAAACCCACTCTTCCCAATTGCTTTGACTGTATAATAAACTTGGGGGGAGAGAGTATGAATGAGTGGCAATTAAGGAGAAAAATATTATAGAAAAAACCAGATGGAATGTGAAAACGACAGTTCGTCATCTCTTCATATCGACAAAAACTCGATGAAATTCCTGTGGCTCGTGACAATTACACAATTCAGAAAGTGAGACAAGAATAACTATCAATTTATTAATACAAAATATTTCTGTAATTAAGCATTAATCAATGTTAATTTCCGCTAATTTGTCTTCTGCCGACACACAAAACGAAAACATAAAATTAGCTTTTTCTTGCAAATATTTTTCAATAGGTGTTCCATTTTTTAATCTACATCTCGTGATTTTAAATTTCTCTTCCTAAATAGAATATCACCTAGATAATTTTGATCGAAGAGTTGTTTATTATTGATATATTATTATTATTTTTTCAATGAAGCATCTTTTCATTTCATTCAATGGTATTTCTAAAAGGTAAGCTAATAAAGAAAACATTGTACAAGTTGTCCCCTGGCTATGATACATATAGAAAGTTGATTTTCAACTTCTAAAGAGGATAAAAGCCTTTCTCAATCTTAGAAAGTTGATTTTCAATCCATAAAATATATAATTAAAATAAGTGCTCATTTTGAATTTTATTTTAAACCACTTTTTTACCATTAAAATATTTTGTGACTCAATTAGTTAGTAAACTAATGCAATATAGTTGGTCACTCAATCAATTTGATCTACGTTATATTCGATGCAAGAACAGATAAACCTTAAAATGATCGATTACTTGTATCTAGCTTCCTGATTTAGCTTTGTTGCAATATTTTTACTATTTATTACTGATGAAAAATGGAGTTACGCTTAAATGGAACAAAAGATTTTTCATCGAATATTACTATTTTTATATTGAATTTTGCATTTTATTTTGAAGATATGTGCTTCTAGGACATGGACTTGACGATTGTTAGTCGATGTCAATATTTAATGAGCCAATATCCTATCTCGAATGGATGACACTAAAGAATGACCAATAACATAATATTATTTAACGTTAATTTAACAGTTGTGATTCGCCCACTTTGTGGAAATGGATCCAACGATCAACCTAGCACAACACTTCACGTACATGTCATTCCATCTCTCGTTCTTGTTATTCTTCACATAAAACAATTCTTCACCACTTCTTGTTCAATTTTTGTTTACGGGAAAATAGGATATACGAGAAGATATCACGTTTCTAATTTTCGATTTTCTTTATATTTATATTTGTAACTTCAACTAGTTTATCCCATTATTATTCCTTTATTATTATTATTACTATTAAAAGGCTCGTGAACTGTTTGAGATATTTTGTTTGACAAAGGACAATTCAAGATTTTTACTTTTATCTAAAAGTATGAAGTGCTAATAATTATATTTTGATAATATATTTATATCTTAATAATACTACAAATCTTTCCCATTGGTATCTTAGCGGTAAAATTATGGTGGAGTTCTAATTCTTGGCGGAACGAAGTCCAAATTAATGCTTCTTTGATCTTCAAATCTTAACATCTCTGTCCTTGACCTTTTTCAATGATGCAGGTTCCTACGGGACAATCTATAAACATTTTATAAGGTAGGAAAAGAACAAGAAATTTCCTTATCTAGCCCCCGTTTCGTTTTGCTTATAGCTAATTAAAATTTAAGTCAAAATCAATAATTAATTTTAGTAGTATATTTTATGAAATTCACAATTTTCTACCACATATTCCATCATTTCTTAACAAGAATTACTAAAAATCTTATTTTATCAACTATGGACAGCGGTGATTGACTGACAGTGAGCTTGTGCTAGATATTGATGTCTCGGTGGTGACAGGTCTAGGCTATTTCGATATTGGAGATGTCACTTGGGACCAACAGGGTGCGGTTCGACGGCTTCGACAAAGAGATTACACAATTCTCTCTTGGCGTTGGATGCTCGAGCCATGGCCATCCTACATGAACTGCATTTTCTCGGGCTATCGGACTTCAGCTATTGGAGGCGTAATGTGATTCTTTACTTCTTATCCTGTATTTGTGATTAACAGCCTGTTTGGTAGCAATTTTGGCCAATTTTAATTAAAATTGTGACCGTTTAATGTTGTCAGTGGGACCCGCATGTGAGAGGGCCAGTCAAACTTTGCGGCTGACTTTGATGTTAATGGTCCGAAAATTCATTTTTTTGATTAGAAAAATTGCTACCAAATAGGCTCTAAAAGCAAAAACGAATAATAGGTGGCTTTTAAAAGTTTTAGTAAAGGAACTCTAGCAGGGTTAAACTATCAATAGGTTTCATATTAACGAAAGTACGATTTAACGATTTTTTTCTCAGATCTAATAAGGAATCCGACTTCTTTCCAGATCGGGCTAAACCCGATCCATTAACAAAGGCCCCGGGCCGTAACGACATTGAATGGCGTGCTAAATTTGTTAAGCTGACTAATGAAAATTCCACACTTTTTGACGTCAAAAAGTTTTATTCTTCAAATCAAGCTCAGATTTACGGCTCCGATTCATTTTTCGTTGTAGCAACTGACCTGTGCGCGCCTTTTCTCAATCGCCGGCGGCTTCCATTGATAACACTAATGGCGATTTTCGTAGCATCTCGTCGACTGTCTAGTAGATCGACGACCGCGACGTCGTTTTTGGCGGAGTCGTTGCGCTATACAACAAGCTTCAGATTGCACACGACTTCTTACAGGGAAGAAAGAGATACATTTGGGCCAATTCATGTTCCCTCCGATAAGTCCGTACTCCCGCTCTTTTATTTTATACATTTAAGTATTTTGAAACTGGAACTTGTGTTTCTAGTTTCATAGGATTTTGTTTCTAGGTTTATGTTTTTGTTCCTTGATTGAAATCCCGACTTTTGATTTTTAAGTAATTGCTTTTCTGGTCCTTTCTTACTCCAGTATTCAAAATGTACTGTATTATTGTTTACGATTTGTCAATGGAAAGGCGGGATTTGATCCTGCAGTTAGTGGATGGTTTTCGATGGGGTTGTACTAGCACAACTGGTCACCAGCATTTCCAATTATTTAAAGTGATGAACAAATAACTAACAAACTGTTGTGACTACTATAAACAAACAAACAAATACATAGCATGAAGAGGGTCTATAGCCCGCCATTGACATAGTTAATTAATGTCATAGTTTGATTGCGAACAAAGCTGTGAAGACGGGCCTTATGTGACCTCTTCTGCCGCGGTCTTATTTAACCCACAAGGATAATTTGTTAAGAGTTTGTGTCATTCTTTTTGCATGAAGCACTTCAATTCAATTTATCCATGAAGAATTCTTAAGTAAGCCGACTTCTGAGAAATATTTCTGAATCGTGTTCTATCTTCGTTATTCTAATCCTTTCTGATAGTTCTCTTTGCATACATTTTTCAGATTATGGGGTGCTCAAACACAGCGATCATTGCAAAATTTTGATATTGGAGGCGAGCGAGAACGAATGCCTGAACCAATTATACGTGCATTTGGGATTCTTAAAAAGTGCGCTGCAAAGGTTGATAATGTGCTAACTTAATATTCTCTTTTGGCATGGATTGCATCATCATTTTGTTTTTCATTTCTGTTTTGGACACTTGTTTATGCAAGCACATACAAACTGATGAAAAAGATAAGATCTTTCAATTGTATGATGAATAATTTTCCCCATCTAGTGTGACAATTGTTAGAATTATATAGTGTGGTTTAACTCTTACAACGTTTCTGATTAGTATATTCGTGTTTAAGGTTTAATCTTCTGCATATTACTGTCTTACTTGAAGGTGAACATGACATATGGCCTTGATCCATCTATTGGGAAAGCAATTATGCAGGCTGCTCAAGAAGTCGCCGAGGGAAAGTTAAACGATCATTTTCCACTAGTGGTTTGGCAAACTGGTAGTGGCACTCAAAGTAACATGAACGCCAATGAGGTACTTGCAAGTTATGCACTCTGGGGCAATATAAATATAAAATAGATTTTTTTTTGCCTTCTGCTGTGTCATGTTCTAGATTTTTTTTAATCCCCCCTTTCCTTTTCCATTAGGTAACCATATTGTGGCGATTTCTGGTGCGCTGACATTCAATTCGATAAAAAATCCACTTAAATAATTATGGTGCTGGTGTATTTAATTTAGCACAAAGTTCTTTCTTGAGACCTCTATCTCCAAAGCGATTGTTTTCCAGAATTTATTTGTAACATATCATAGACACTGATATTGCCCCTCAGGGTGTATTGCTTTATTTTATTATTTTTTAAACTTAACATTTCATCATTTTTATGAACTTCAAATACTTGAGCTGTTGCATTCATGACGTATGAAAATCATATTAGGCATTCCTTTTGGATGTTTGATAAAATAATTGATATTTCTCTGTTTGGATTTAATGCCATGACACTATATTTCACAGGTTATTGCAAATAGAGCTGCTGAAATCCTCGGCCACAAGCGCGGTGAAAAGTTTGTGCATCCAAATGACCATGTCAACAGATCGCAATCTTCAAATGACACTTTTCCTACTGTAAGCCTCATTTGGCAATACTATTTGTTAGTTTCTTGCAGAGATACCGTTCTATCTAATTTTTAAGCTTGAAATTTAAGTCTTATTGTTTTGTCTTATGTATAGGTAATGCACATTGCAGCTGCAATGGAAATCAATTCAAGAGTGATACCTAACATGAAACAGTTACATACTTCGCTACATACAAAGGTTGAGTTAAGCTGTTTCTCTCCATCTTTGTTTGTTTAATTATTCATAAGAACTTCTCATTTGTGTCAACTGCAAACCTCATTAAGTCATAGTTTTGGATCGAAACTTTTCCTACTGGAACTTGAGAGTGCTTTTCCTAGTTTTCTCTTTATATATCTCTTTCATGTGCATGCATCTTAAATGAAAATTTAATAACATGCTAAGCTTTGGATTTGACTTCACCTAAGGTTATGAATGCTTTTAAGTCATAGTTTTGGATCGAAACTTTTCCTACTGGAACTTGAGAGTGCTTTTCCTAGTTTTCTCTTTATATATCTCTTTCATGTGCATGCATCTTAAATGAAAATTTAATAACATGCTAAGCTGTGGATTTGACTTCACCTAAGGTTATGAATGCTTTCTGGGAGCTGCTTGTAGGAAAGCTTCGGACTTCACTTCACCTATTAAAGCTCCTCCAGATGTTTGATGCACATAAAAATCGTTCTAGCATGAGATGCATTAATTTCAGTCATCGAGTTATTGATTTGTGAAGGTTGATTANTCGGACTTCACTTCACCTATTAAAGCTCCTCCAGATGTTTGATGCACATAAAAATCGTTCTAGCATGAGATGCATTAATTTCAGTCATCGAGTTATTGATTTGTGAAGGTTGATTAAACACAATCATGAATGCCTGCTATTTGAGTTTTCTGACCTTTTATTCTGTTTGGACTTTGGCCTAGGTTGTATCTTTTGTTTGTTTTATTTGGCTATTTTAAGAATTATTAGTATAACTACTTGTATTATAGTTCCTATAAATTTTGCCATGCTTCTAGTTGGTTTGTGCTTCCAAGTTATTCACCTGGCAACTTGACTATGTATTCACGTTCTTTTGGTTGGTAAAGTGTTTGTAGAGCAATAATGTCAATAAATTTACATTTTTCCTTACTTGAAAGTTCATTAAAGTTCTCATTCACACTTCCAAAGAGAGAAAGAATAAACAACTTTGTCATTTATCAAGCATTAAAATGATCTTATTGGCTAAAAACTTAGGCCACCCATACCAGTGTTTTATTATGTTTTGAAACTAGCTATAAATTTGCCGGGCCTTATGCTAGGAACCGTTATATGCCTACCTCTTCAAGTGTATTATCTTCAGTCTGTTTAAGGTTTCATTTAATCCACTTCATATTCTTTTTTTTTTTTTTTTTCTGTTTAAGGTTTCATTTAACCCCCTTCATATTCTTTTTTTTTTTTTTTTTTTGGCCGAGCAATGGTCGAGCTTGTGATAAGGATTAAGGATAATTGATTCTTTGAACCAATATGGTAAAGATCCATGTTACTACTTTAAGGATAATTGATTCCACCATTCAACATATGGATCAGCGTTCCATATGTTGAATGGTGGAATGCCAAGATAATTGATTCTGACCACATCAGATTAAGCCCTATAAAGGTGTCTGGAATGGTAGTGATGCTTTTCTATCATAATTTTTCCTGGGTATAAGCTGGGCCATAAATGGATGCATTCGTTTTTGTAGTCAATCAATCATCATAAAGACACTTCCATGTATAAACATGTTTTTCGAATAGGGATATGATAGTAATAATAATGTTTAATGGAGCTTATTATTCATTTTCTCAAGCTGGTTATAAAATCTTGTTTTTATAGAAACATATAGTTTATTATGTATTTGTCTCGATGGTCTTTCATGAACACACACTATTTGGGATGCCGTTTCTGTGGTTGTTATGTTTACGATTACTATGTTAATCAGTACTACATTTATTACTCAGTCTACATTTTTTTTTTCCAGTCAGTCGAATTTAAAGACATTGTTAAAATTGGTCGCACACATACTCAAGATGCAACACCTTTGACCCTTGGACAAGAATTTAGTGGCTACACCACTCAAGTGAGTTTTTATCCAGTACCTTTTACAAGATCTGTTGCCATGTTGAAATGAAGTTTCAGTTGATTTTTGAAGATTGCTAGAATGATTTAATTTTATGATTATATAAAGATTTCGTCTATTTTTTCAGGTGAAGTATGGAATTGATCGAGTTTTGTGTACTCTTCCTCGCATGTATCAGGTTTCCTTCTTTTCTATGCGTCCTGCTCCTGATATCAACCTTTTTTTCTTTTTTCTGCCTGCTGTTCTGAGAGGTCAGATGTATTTTATGAGCAGCTTGCTCAAGGGGGCACTGCTGTAGGGACTGGATTAAACACTAAGAAAGGGTAAGTATTGCATTATTTGAGTTATAAGTTAAGCCCTTGTTTGAGCCCTATTTTCCCATTAAAATGCATTCTTGAACAGTGATTTGACTCAATTTCAACCATACATTCTTTAATAAAATAATATTACACGTAAACCCAAAACTTTTCCTTATTTTTTAACCACACATTTTCCATCGTAACACTATTGCAAAATGCATTTTTTGAAAAAAATGTGGCTCAAAGAACCCCTAAATTTATTGTTGCTACAAGCCACTGTGGACACATGGATTGTTTGCAAGAAGTCCTTTGTTGCTGTTTCCTCTTCGTGTTGCTAAAATTCGACTGTGAAGTATTCAACTTTCTTTTCTTATGTCAACGACTGACTTTTTTCAGGTTCGATGTAAAGATTGCTGCCTCAGTAGCAGAGGAAACTAATTTACCATTTGTGACAGCTGAAAATAAATTTGAAGCACTGGTAGTCTCGCCATTCCTGAAGTTTCTTCTGTATTTACTTTCAAGTCTCTGCCTAACCTTTCGAAATAAATTACATGCAGAACTTAATTACAATAAAAGTTTTCTTTTGTGTTTTCTGATATTGATAGGCTGCACATGATGCATTTGTTGAAACCAGTGGAGCCTTAAACACGATTGCTGCTTCTCTCATGAAGGTGGCAAATGACATACGTTTCTTAGGAAGGTTTGTTTATTTAGACATATTGCTTCACTGTTTTTATTCCCTTCATTCTGGGTGTTCTCACATGACAATCTTTATCCAGTGGTCCACGGTGTGGTCTAGGAGAACTAATTCTTCCTGAAAATGAACCTGGCAGCAGTATCATGCCGGTAATCTAGTTATTGATATCAGATTAATGTTTGTACAGCAAATTATAACTAAAACTAACTGCAAGTTTTCTCAAATAATCTTGTGTCTGTGACCCTCTTGATTCAGGGAAAGGTGAACCCTACTCAGTGTGAGGCTCTCACAATGGTCTGTGCTCAGGTAATAGCAGCTAGAATGATGATTGACAAGTTGTTAACAAATTCTGTTGGATTCTTTTTTTACTGTCTACTTAGTCAATGGAATGAATTATTTTCCCAACTTCCAGGTTATGGGAAATCATGTAGCTGTTACTGTGGGGGGATCAAATGGCCATTTTGAGCTGAATGTATTTAAGCCTATGATTGCCAGCAATCTTTTACACGTATGTTCCATCATTTGTTTTTGTATTAAAATTTCAGAGTATAGTGCAGTTTTGATCTTAAAGGTTCTTTCTGATAGTTGCCCAAGTGAATCCTCCAGCATGAACTACAGAGAGCATTTCGATGGTAAAATCTGTGGTTTATATGCTTCAATCTGGAACCAGATTCTATTATATATATATGGGAATTATGTTGACCGTGCACAAATTTTGATGCGTTCGGAGGGCACTCATTGCTTAATGTTATTTCTTTTAATCTCCATGCCTTTGCCATTGATATGGGTCTTTTTCTACTGAGCCTGTGTCTGGGAGGAATTTTATACCAGATTTTAATCAGTTTTATAATCGTTGCGCTTGCAACTAGCCGTTTTTTCTTAATTCCTTTCTAACACTCGGACCCATTTGCATTTTCACAACAGTAAAAATTCTGATGAAAATATTTCACAAATTATATGAAAAGAAAAAAGCAATGTTTGTTTGGGAATGCTTTTGTTCCTAAAAAGTTGATCAAATCTAGTAAGCTCATTTTTAACCATGAATTTTATTAGATTTATACATTTTGTCCACTTTTCACCATAGATTTCATGGGATTCAGCATCATACATTATATAGCAACCATTAGTCGGTAGTCATCCATACCATTTCCAATTGATCCATTCCTCTATTTTAATTTCTGTGTATGAGACGACAATTTGAAGATCATATCGACAGTTTTCATCGAAGTATGGTCTAAAATATAATAAGATTTAAGTGTTTGCATGTGAAGTTTAAAGACTTGTTTAAAAGTTGACCTCAGAGTTAACGATTAATTTTAAGGAGAATTTAAAAAAATGGCCAATTTCATACTTATTAATTGAAAAATGTCTAATTTTGATGACTTTTGAAAAAATGGCCAAATTTGGTACCGAATTGTCTATTATATCCTCAATGAAAAATGAAACAATTTTTGTTTTTTCAATTTATCACGAATTATGAGAAGAGCAAGTAGCTTTCATAAGCTACATTAATGCTAGCTAATACATATTGTCTTCATCTGCTTTTATTATCTATTAGATATTTACCAAGAATTTTGGGGAAAAAATGAAGAAAATGAAGTAGAAAAGTCGTTAACACTAAAATATAATTATATGATTCAAATTCATAAGAAAATCATATAATTTCATTTCGAAAAATTTAATCTCATCTAAATTTACAGTTGATTAGGTCTTCCACAATTCTTGGTATAAGGTATTTTTTCTTTGAAATTTTGTTTGTTGATAAGTTATATTTAATAATAGTTATTCTTGATATTTCATAACGTTCTTGACTTTTTAAAACTTTTATCGATATTTGAACTTTGTTTATTTTGACACTTAATTTGTTTAGAAAGAAATTTCGTAATGAATATGAGAGTTCTCTACATTTCATAATGTTCTCGACATTTTAAGTGCATTTTTCGATATTTCATAAATATTTTATTTACTCACTTATACAGAGTAGCGAACATTTAATGCATAATTGAAGGGATACTTTTTAAAATAAGTAGTATAAATTATGTATCAAGTTATTATTGGTCAATACAATTTTTTATTATATAAATAATTTTGTCTTCATTGTGAAATTTAAAATTATTAATAATGACATTTTGGTAAATTTTAGACATTTTTGCAAATGATTCTTTAAAAGTGGACATTTTTTACAGTTTCCTCTTAATTTTAATCATACATCACATAGACAAAATTATTACAACTATTTTAGCACTCACTTCGTGGGATCTACAACTCCTTTTTTCAAATCAGTTTCTCGTGGCCAAATCCTTCGAGTCTAAAATTATTTATTGAAAGATCATTTAATTAAAAATAAAATTTAATTATTTTTTACAGAAAATTTTTTCGATGGTCGATAACCTGTTGCAGCCGGTGAAGGACTTGGCCACGAGAAATGTATGAATCTCGTATCTTGAGAATGTGTCGTGTCACGAACTCTCCATCACACTTACATATACGTACG
>CAIGRN010202390.1:0-12589 GCA_903798345.1 Fraxinus anomala | reverse complement strand
CCCCCCCCCCCCTTCTCTCTCTCTCTCTCTTCAAATCTCCACTCTCTCTCTCTACAGCCATAGCCAAACCCTCCAGGCAGCTATTAATTTTTTTATCCATTCAAACTCTAGAACAGATATCTTTTTTCCTCCTTAATTTCCATCTGGTAAAAGGGAATTTTCCCGAATTCATTCTGAGGTGAAGAATTGAGTTGAAAATGGAGAGAGATTTCATGGGATTGACTGTAAAACAGGAGACTCCTGATGAAACCGTGGATTCAGGTACTTCAAAATTATTCTCTATTTTTTTTTTCTTGAATTTATCATATTTAGAAATATAATGATTTGTTCTGAGAATAATATCCATATAAGGGAGAAATTGAAGTGTCAAATTTATAAAAGCAGTAGTTTTGTTTACGTATTTGGTGCTTATTTGTGATTTAATTTTAGATAAATAATCTTGAAATGGAAAAAAACTTGATAGGTTTACAAAAATGAAGTAGCTTTAACAAAATAAACAACCCAATATAGAGTTTCGTAAATTTCGAAGCTTAAAATTTCATATTATCATCTCGCTATTAGATGGTGGCTGGCCAACTGAGCATAATTAAACTTTGAGTTCAACCCACCATATTTAGGCCCCCTTTACGGGGATTTTGAAAATTCAAAAACTACTTTTAAAATTGAAAAAAACTGTAGTTGTTCCGGTTTAGGTATTTTTCTGAATCTGTGAGAAAATATGACTGATGCAGCTTCATGTGCTTCTCTTCTACAACAAGCTGCGGTCTAGTCTGACAGCTTGTCTTTAACACAAAGAACAAAAAACAAAACATGTGATTTCAAGATTACTATCATTTTATTTCTTGGAATCTTAAAGAACCCTACTCAAAATTATTTATGTATATTGAGTTGCGATGTCCAGTTTGTAATTTTGCTATTTATTTCACTTTTATTTGCAGTTAGCTGTCGAATGACAAGATGTTCAGTGTAATAATTTTTTTCTTATTCTCTTTTAACTTTATTACAGTAATAGTTTATTCGTTGAGTGGATTGATACATGAGGTGTATTTTTCACGTTATGTAAGAACGATTCAAATGGATACTAAAAAAATATTTTTTATGCGTTGCAGTGGGAAATTTTCAATATTTCCCTAATCCTTCAGAATTTTATATTCATTTTCATGTTTCTTGTGTTATTTAAAGCGTGCATTGCCATCATGCACCTCATCATCCTTTTCACTATTTTATTTGTTAAATTAATATTTTAAATTAAAAGGAGTTGTGCTCTCAAAGATGTTGCAGACATGTATAATAATTTATTATAGTACCACCCAAAAAGAGGAATAAGTTATGTGATAAATTAAGTGCTTTTTATATTCTAAATGGGCTGGTGGCATTATTAAATTTGCTTTGACCACATGATTTTACATATTCTTTGCTTGTTCTGCCATTTGATGAGTATAATAATCACTTATTAAATGCACATGAGTGCATAGCAATCAATTTTTTTATACGTTCACATCTTTTACAGCTGCAGCACCTCGAGTTACTAAACTTTACCTAGCCCCTGTTTAATGGCCATTATTTGGCCAAAACAATGTTAAAAAGTAAGGAAATTTTTTGGTTTTACATGTAGAATATTTTATCATGTAAATTTGTGGTTGAAAATGAGTACATAGTAAATAAGAGTTTTTAAATAATGGTTGTCAAACAAGGGCTTATAAGAAGTAAGTTTCCGTATAGGTAACTAAGTAAGTTACTTATTTTGAAACTAACATTTAATTTATTGTCAAAATAAAGTAACTTTTCTTATTTATAATTACTAAAAATTAACTTATGCAATCAAAGTACCTGTTAAGTTAGTTTTTAGCTTGCTCTCTTAGAAAATGTTCATATGTGAATAACCTTACTGTTTTCTTTTTTATGTAGTTTTCGAACCTACAATTTACCAAATTACTGCTTAGTTGCTGTAATTGATTAGGTAATAGCCAATGAATGAAAGTGTATTGCTTGTTTCATTAGATGGTAGTTATTTCTGGAAATTCCAGTGATACATTTGACTAAATTGGTATAGGTTTGTATTCTATTTTGATTCTGTAGGTCCAGTTAGAAGTTCAGCAATGCAGTGGTCATTTTCAAACAAGGTTTCTGCTGTTCCTCAGCTGTTATCTTTTCAGGGTGCTCAAGTAAAAAAGCCTAAGAATGGTTTTGATTCCCTTGCATCGACTGGACTGGTGACCATAACGACTGCTACAGAAGCGTTCAACTCTGATCAGAAACCATACTCAGGTGTCACGCAGGTGATTTACTATATCCTTCCGAATCATTCATAATTTTTTATTCCTAAACTTGATGTAGTAATTCTTTTATATCCATGTTTAAGAAAACATTACCCAACGAAAATCCTAGTTTCCCCCCAAAATAAGTATGTGATTTAGCCAGAATATTTTTCTGTATATCTTGTACATTTGTATTGGTTTTACCTGTTTAATATTCAGAAAACCATTTTCCCTGGAAATCACGGGGGACTTCACTATAAGGTGACAACCTATCCTGCTCAGAACTTTGAAACACATGGCCTTCAAGATGTTAGAGTACCACCAGTTACCTTTCAAACAAATCAAACAGTTTCGCTAGCTGGACAGTATCTGACTCATTCAGCAAGCCCGCAACCTCTGGCTGTTCCAGTAACAAATCCCCTCCCAGTAGCTGTTCCTCATAGTAGCTCTGTTATGGATGCCACTGGTTTGAGGTACGTCAAATGACACAAGTATAAACTTTCAAAGATAGTTTATTATGACGGGGTAGTTTAACATTGCTTTTGATAAAGGTTTTAGTAGATTTTGATAAAAAGAATATGCGATTGAAAAATTGATAAAAGTTGTGAATTCCATAAAATATGTGGTTAAAATTGAAGTTTCATCAGTTGAAAAGTATATAAAATTTTGGTGAAGTTTTATCAAACAAGCACGAAGTAGAAAGTTCCGCCTAGGATGGAGATTGCATTACTGGGGGTGTGACGCATCAGAGGAAAAAAATTAATTTTCTGAAGTAGAATACTTTCTCCTAGGATGGGCATCTGACGGGTCACGTATTTTAATGAGGTGTGCCCGGCATTTTTATTTCATACCTTTTTTGGAAATAAATGTCTGTGTCACATCCTTTCATGCTGCCTGTACAGTACGAATTGGAAGTCCAACGTTACTAAAAAATTATAATTACAAGGCTGAATCAAACTAATATGTTCTGTAGAAGTGCTTCGAAGACTTCAGGTGTTCCTTCTCAGTTGACCATCTTCTATGCTGGTTCTGTGTGTGTTTATGACAATGTTCCTCCGGAAAAGGTATATTTGAAGATCTTCAGAAATTCCAGGGTAGTTTTAGTACTTGATTGGTTTTGTTTTCCTTAATATTTTTCATCTACGGCTACAGGCTCAGGCAATTATGTTATTGGCTGGAACTGGGTCCCACATGACTTCTCGAACAACAGTCCCTACCGCTTCAATTCAAGAACCCGTGATCCCATCTCCTATCGTTGATGGGTTTGGGGTAAATAAACCTTATGGCGCAACATTGCACTGTTCAAGCCCCGTGTCTGTAACGTCTATTAATGTCTCTCAGTCTGCTGGAGGGTTTGGTAGCAACAATGATCTGACGGCTATAAAACCAGGAGTTGGTCCAATTCCGAATAAAGTGGAGCCCGTGAAAGTAGTAAATTTGATTGGATCTGTTCCTGCAACCTTCCTTTCATCAGGTACAGTCTCGTGCCTTTTTAATTTAATTTCTTCAGTGTCTTGGATGCAGCTCGATTAGATTTTAGCTTTCGTTATGTGAATTTCCATTGCATGATGTAAGCATAATAGAGGCATATCATTTTTGCAGGTGCTGTGCCTCAGGCTCGGAGGAAGTCTTTGGCTCGGTTTCTGGAGAAGCGTAAAGAAAGGTAATTAGTTATTGCTTTATATTGTGCAAATTTCCAATTTATATTCTGTTTTTAGTAGAACTTTTGGCATTATAAAAGAAAAATGGGAATGCATTTTGAGTTGGCTTGAGTTTTTCATGTAGAAGTATTCTTTTAATACTGTCAAGTCATATCCAATCTAACTTATCAAACATATTAATCACGCTTGCATTAGATACAAATGCACAACGACTCTTCCTATCAATAAATGTGGTTTCATTTGCTTTTAGAATGTATAAACTGTTTGTGAGAAACGTGCAGTGAAAATGTCCATACAGTCAAATATTTTTGCAGTTGCTTGATGTGTGCTGTGGGAAATGTGACACTGTTATCTATTGTCATCTTTATGATGTGCTTGGTAGGAAGGATAGTATAGTACCATGCAATATTAAAGTAGAGAAAAGTAATTAAAATCTTTTTCAAATTGATTCTGTCCCAAAAATCGAGGACTGTATTGGTTGTAAGAGGTGTGAATCCGCCGGTCCAACGGGTTTTTTGAGCGTTCAAATTCATTTATGTTATAAAACAACTCGTGCTGTGGGTCTAATTTATTGATATGTTCCAAAAAGCTATACTTGAATCCATTAAAAAAAAATTTTTGCCCAACAAAACTTGTGCCCTCGTAGGGGGTCTGAATTGAAGTCCTCTATCCCCCTAAAGCATAAGGATGCTTGTCAGGCTAATCCCTACAAGAAAACGTCATTTTGCTCAAGATGTTATTATACTATTTACTCATATCTAGTATTGCATACCAAACATGTACATGTGGATTAATTTTTCATATCCAAGGAGATATGGATATGGTAGACAGTATTATGATCTTTATAAATTAGTTGACACCGATAGATTTGCATATTAATGATGTATGTTACCGAGTTTTATGAATGCTTGTTATCAACTTTTATTTCGAGCTAAGAATTGTCGTTCTAGGGTAACTGATGCATCGCCATACACAAGCAAACAATCTCTGGACTGTAGCACTCCTGTTAGCGCCAACATCTCAGTGAACTCTTCGGGCAGCTGCCATGTCCAAGAAATCAAGTAATGTTGCTAAATAAAGCTGAATCGCTGTTCTCGAACATTGAACGTTGTTTACATTATTATTTTACAGTGTATTCTTTCTCGACTTCGTTTCTCTCTCTTTATTGTGATTTTAGTGCATTTTTTGGCTTAACTGTAATAGGAAAATATGTAGTTCAACTACAAAAATATTACTTCTATAGTAAGAAAGTTGCAGTTATTGTCCAATAGAACAGAAAGGACTTGATGATCTCTATATCAGTAAATAGTTGGAAATATAAAGAAGTTGCCACAAGTGGAATAGGAATTAAGTTAGTTGTACAATCTTATTGACAATGTACGCGTTGAAAAGATTTTTGCCATTGATTTCAAAAATAGGTTTTCAAATGAATGGATGTGATGTTTGTCAACTCACATGACCTCAACCAAACTGTATAAGTAGCATGAGTGGTGGAGAAAGTATCATTTGTAAGATATCTTTGATCAATTAGGGTAAAAAAGTGAACTCCTATGTACAGCAAACAATTTATGAAATTGATTAGGGTAATTATATTACCACTACATTATTTATTTACCGCACCTCATTATAAATATATAACAATTAAAATAAAATTTTAATAAATATATCACGATAAACTTAGAAATATACCCTCAACTCAATTAAAAATAAAAAAAGAAAAGAAAATATAAAACTGGTGGGTTTTTTAGACTCTGAGAGAGATGGAAATGGAAGGTTTTTGCTCCCTAATTTAAAAATATAAAACTAGTGTTGATACTCATTGTATCATCAATTTCTGGAATGCTTATACTTGGTTTTTCTTTACTGTGTCTTATCAAGAGTAGAAGGAAAAGAGGTACGCAAACTTTGCCACCCATTGATTTAAGTTAACTAGTTTTACACTGCTGAATTTTTCAATTGTTTATTAACTGCTGAATTTCTTAAAATTGGGTATTGAGAGAAGTGAAGATGAAAATGGCATGGAGAAGAAAAAAATTAAGAATTTGTAAAGAGGAACTCTATTTAAGTAATTTTATTTAAAGTTATTCAAGTAAATAAGAAAATTACTAAAAATTGTGGTGAACTTAATAAAATTCGTAGTGATAATATAATTACCCAATTGATTATTTGTCTCTCAAGAGCTATGGGTAGGGCATACCATGAAGTGGTAGAATACTAGCCAACTTTGTAACACGTGATATGTCCCTTAATTATGTTTTATATCGGGTTTTACTTTGTGTATGGTTAAATTGGACAGAATTAAAGATGATTTTAAAAAAATAGACATTGTAAGTTTTATTTGTTATTGTGTTTAATATTGTTTAATCGAGTAAGAGAGTGTAAAGGTGATTTCGAATTGCCTAGGGTGCGCAGCAGTACAATTAGAACTAAAAATGTCTAGAGAAGCAGGTTTTGTCGAGTTTCTCTCAAGGTCTATAGCTCGAGTGGGCTTATTTTAGAATTTTTTTTCTTCCGTTGAGCTATGTAGTTTGCAACTGTTATGTCTAGCATTTTTTCTTTCGAAAAGCTCACCAGCGTGAATGGCTAATATTACGTGCTGTTACAATTTGAGTAACTCGAGTGAGCCAAGAAATGGCATTTGAAATCATATAATCCCATGCCTACTTTGTTAAATAAATAATGATATTAAAGCATCTCCAAAAATAACTCTCAATTTATGAAGAGCATCTTATGCATAATAGAAAACATCTATAAATTTCGAGAGTAAATTTTTGTATGCACTTCAACAAACTCTCTATTTTAATTCTTTATTTTATTTTTTTCAATGATCATTTATTAATTTCTCTTCATATCTTATTTGACATAATTTTTTATATGTTAATGGCCAATCAATCCAAATGTAATTTGAATTATTTAAAGGGACAATAGCAATTAGAGGTGGCAATGGACCTAGTCGAGCTGGCTCGATCCTTATACACACGAGTTCGGCTCAACTAGTTACAAATGAGCCGAGCACGAGCTCGGCCTGTGAGCTCGTGGCTCGTGAGCCGAGCCGAGCCGAGCCGAACTTCGGTTCGCGAGCTAGTCTTTTTTTTAAATAATAATAAACTTTCGATTTTAGAAGAGTCCACGAGTCACTCGCCCGTGGGCGAGCCAACCTGCTCGGCTCGTGCTCAAGCTCATCATTTGACGAGTGATGAGCCCGAGCCACCCACGAGCTGAGTGGTCGAGCTGTTCGATCCGTTTGCCACCCCTAATAGCAACTGGGTTTCAAACATTTCAAAACTTTGTAGATGATACCAAAATCTTCCATTTTTGTAGCCGAGGTTCCAAATTTTTTAATTCGATTGCACCTAGAGGACAAATTTGATATTTGACCACAATATTAAAAAAATTGACCCATTTTGTCCAGTTAAATGAAGGGTAAAATTATAACATTACATTTTCTCAAATAAACATTAAAATAATCAAATAAAAAACCAAAAAGAAACTAAAGAAAAGAGAAATATGCACCCCACTCTATCCCGCCCACTTCATCTTCATCTTCATCTTCATCTTCGCCACTCTCTTCTCTCTCTCAAGCCCACTACATCTTCTCCTCTACCTACACTTGCCCACCTCACTCCGATCGGGATATCCTTAAACGGATTTTTCCCTCTTCAGCTATGGTGGAAACGAAGCAGCTTAATCAACATAGCTCAAATACGCCACAACAGCACATAAAACACACTAGAAGCACTAAATGAAAATCCTATTGACGTAATATATTTTATTAATTCAGTTAGAGTCAATTTATAACCAGAAAATCGCATTTTCATTGTCGAATAATTATGACAGAGGATTCCAGCAAGAAATTGTTTCCGAGGAAGAAGATGCTTCTGCTGTTATTCTAGGCACTAACAAATTCACCAGAGATTCTTAAACCTTGTGTCAATATTGTTCAAACTGTTTCCAATTTCTACACTTTTGGAATCATTTCTCCCAATTTTTCTTTCCCCTATATGTAATAATCCAACAAATTTGTTTGTTCTTGTATTGATTATATATTTGTTTGCCATTTTATGATTTCCTGCTATAGTATGCTATTACCGTTGGGCTAGCTGTCCATGAGCATAAATTGCAACACATTGTATTCTTTGTTTGTTTGAGTTAGATTTGCGAGATAGTTTGCGTGCTCGAATGTTGATGCATCATAGACCATAAACCCAACAATATGGCTGATGAATGAGATTCCAAGTAGAATATAGTAATGAAAAGATTAATTGCCCTGATAGAGGAGAAGAATAACCGCCACTATGTAGGCAAAAAAGATGTAGTGGGCTTGAAAGAGAGAAGAGAGTGGCAGTGAAGTAACAGTTGCCGACGAGGAGGAGAAAATGAAAATGGGATGGGGATTGGGGAAGAAAAAGCGGGTGGGTGCGTGAATATTTCACTTTTCTTTATGTTCTTTTTATCATTGTGTTTAATTATTTTAATTGTTTTATTTGAGAAAAATGTAAAGTTACAATTTCACCCATCATTTAACTGGTCAAAATAGGTCAATTTTTTTATTTTGTGGTCAAATAATTGATTTGTCGTCCATGTGCAATCAAATTATAAAGTTTGGGACCCCAGGTGCAAAAATGAAATGTTTAGATATAATCTGCAAAGTTTTGAAAGGTCTAGGACAATTTTGTTCACATCTTAGATCTAGGAATTTACTCATCTTCCATAAAGGAGAGCGAGAAAAATGGAATTTGATTAATTCAACTTCTAAGACTTTGGAACAATTAGAAAATTACAAAAAGGAAACAATTCAGTTTGAACAGCAAAGGGCGATTAACCCCAACTGCCATTCTCCTTTATTTAAAGTGTAGAGTTGAAATTTAAAAATTATTAAATATACCACGATGATTTACTCAACGAATAGAACAAGTTTGTCTATTTATATTCATAATTTGATTATCGGATCAAGTTAGAATATTTGAGCAAAGTTGACATGAATTCACTTTTCCATCATTATATTTGTCAATGGATCCATCCAGTTTTAGTTTCCTTTTGAAAAATCATTCACACTCTAAATGCTTGTTTTCAGGAGGTAAATCAACTAACTCTCAAGTATGGTTTTGCATTATAAAATCTATCTCACTATTGATAATTTCTTTCCAATGCGGTGCTTTTGGTGTAGGCATTGTTTCATCGAAAGTCTTTGGTTCATTTTCTACTATATAGATCGGAAAATTTGGGACAAACAAAATAGATATTTTAGCCCTTTTTTTTCGAGCACCACCTCATCACTGCCAACAAGTCAGTTCCACTACCACCCCAGCGCTAAAGTCCACCTGCCTCCGCCAACGCTACCACCACACGAACCGCCACCGATATTGCCTGTACAACAATTGTTTGTGACCACCACCTCATCATTGCCAACAACACCAGATCCACTACCACACCAACGTCAAAGTCCACCTGCCTGTACCAACGCCAACACCACATAAACCGCATACTCCAGTTGTCAGCTCCCAATCTTGTCATTTACTTTGAACTTAGATATATAAATTTCATAAATTTAGATTACTTTGTAAAGAGGAAACAACTGTTGATAATATGTAGGGGTCGATCTTTAAGATTTCAAGTGACGTATTTTGTTCTTTTTCAATCCCAGTTATTGAAAGATATGAAATGGGTAGTCAACATTAGCTATAAGATGGTTGAAAATTTTCTTACATACTTTATTATATTACATTAGAGACTAGTTTATTTTTTTTACACAAAAGTTACACTACATATTAAAGACTTCAAAAACTCTCGGTAAATAAGTACATCATGTATGAACTTCTTTGACATACATTCAATAATGTCCGTCTTCTAAAATCATTCATTCCCCCGAGGTAAAGTCAATATACTCAATGAGAATCATCTACAAAAATAATAATATGAATACACTTATTCAGTGAGTAATTTATACCATAAATGTCTTTATTTTTAAAATAAGTAAGAAAATAACAAGTCCCAATTATAGATGTTCAATTCTACCCGTGCGCGCAAATTAAGAATAACACAATATGAGCTCATTAGTCAATTACACCAAGTTGGTGTATAATCAATAATATCAAGCATTATCTAATGCAATGCTAATATCCAATGTCTATGGGAAGAATCTTGAATCTATAATCAATTTTAAAAGGTAAGTAGTGATTCAATGAACATAATTGTAGTAAATATGTTGGAATAAAAATAGGCATAGATTACTCACCTTCAAGTTGCAAGATAATAAAAGTACTTTCTTTACTTGTCTTTAGTTTTCAATTTGTGGTATGTTTTATCTCTCTCTCATTCTCCTCTATTTATAGTAGTGATTGAGAATTAAAATAATAATTAATTTAATTTTTCCTAATCATTATTTTGCCACATTTTACCCTAATAGACAATTTGTCATTACAAGTATTTTGCCACATGTTACTCTAAAATGCCATTTGTCATTATAATTAATTTTCTATAATCATTATTTTGCCACATTTTACTGTATCATGTCATTTGTTATTCTTGTGACATGGTGTATATATATAGGGCAGCCATCTCATTTCCCTAAATTTTTTCACATAGTTATTTATTTTTAATTAACCAAAGTCTCGATTAAATTCTTTTTATAAGATTATATTATTGTTAACAAAACTTTTAGTAGGCTATATCACAATAAAAAAACATATTAAAGTTTTGGGATGTCACACCAGTGCTACTATTACCATCAATACCTCACCATAATCGCCAGCAATACCACCACCTCACCCCACCCCACCACGACCAAAACATGAAAATCACTACCACTCATCCAACAGTTGAAAAAAAACAAAAAAAACCACCAACGTAATCTAGGCTGCTACAACCACGATTTGTGCCATCACCATCGCGATCTATGTCGCTGCAGCCATGTTTTGTAGAGCCTTGGGTGTTGTTCACAGTGAAGGAACGGCTTTTCCCAAGGTCTGCAGAGCTTCTAGCGATCTGGGCCGCTATTAGTGCAATTTGCTATTAAGAAATGGCTTCAATGACGGCGCTCACAGCAAAGATGGTAGAGTGGCGCTCTTCGACGATGGATGTTGACGGAAAGTGTATAGAGTGGGGAGAGGAAGATAAGAGAGAAATAGTGAGATATAGAGAGAGAATGGAGAGAGGGGAATGAAGATAAATGTAGGGTTTGTGGGTGAGATGAGGTGAGTTGATGGGGTATGTTAATTAATTTAACTTTATAATATTATTAATAATATTTAAATTTTTAATTATATCCGATTTTTTAAAATAAAAACTTGTATCCCATAATTATGAATTGAGATCTTGAAAACACTAGTCTTTATAATTTTCACTATTTATTACTTTTCCAAAATATGCCAATTTACGTAAAAGATGGCATGGTGCAAGGCCCAAAACTCAAAAGGTTTTGCTACTTGTACACAAGAGTTGACACTCCAATGTATAGCTCCTCACAAATTGGGGGCTTACACCCAATAAAAAAATTGCGGGCCCCCCTCTTTGTGAGGGAGTTGTACATTAGGTGGTTAACCTCAACTCAAAAGATAGCCAGAGTACTACTTAGAGCTTGTTTTACAAATATTATTGTAGAAAATAGAGTTTTGAATAGTAATTTTTAGAAAAATATGTGATTAAAAAGTATGAATATATAGTTGAATATATTCAAAAAAGAATAGTAATATTTTATTTTGTGAATATATAGTTGAAAATGATCATATAGCAAAATATAAAATAAATTAATGGATGCCAAGTAGACTCTTAAGGTTAAGAGTCCTAAACGAAGCTAATGGACTCAAAATGAACTAGAAGTCTAACAAGAAATAAAAACCCCATTATCCCAAACCACGTGCAAATATTGATTTAGATCGGTTTGATAACGCTTCTAAAAAGTAAAAAAGCAACTTTTGAAATAGCCCCGTTTGACAATTATTGAAACAAATTCTTTTTTTTTTTTTTGCTCAAACTTATTTTTAACCGCACATTTTTTAAAATAAAATATTTTGCATGTAGTTGAATATCAAAAAAGAATAGTAATATTTTATTTTGTGAATATATAGTTGAAAATGATCATATAGCAAAATATAAAATAAATTAATGGATGTCAAGTAGACTCTTAACTACCTTAAGAGCCCTAAATGAAGCTAATGGACTCAAAATGAACTAGAAGTCTAACAAGAAATAAACACCCCATTATCCCAACCCACGTGCAAATATTGACTTAGATCGGTTTGACAACGCTTCTAAAAAGTAATAAAGCAACTTTTGAAATAGCCCCGTTTGACAATTATTGAAACAAATTTTATTTATTTATTTTTGCTCAAACTTATTTTCAATCGCACATTCTTAAAATAAAATATTTTGCATGTAAACTCAAATTTGTTTCTTTCTTTTTAACCATATATTCCTAAAAAATATTATTTTAAAACTCATTTTTTCCAAAAATTCATTTTAATGATTGTCAAATAGGGACTAAGAAGACATGTTTAAATAGTTTTGTTGTGTGTACTTTATTTAGTTATAAGAAGAAAAACAAAAGCAAAAATTATATCACACGAATCCTTTATCAAAGCCAGCTTACTATGAAAATAATTTTGGCGACTATATCCATATCGCAATATTGATTCACTACACCATATTTTAAGTTAAATGAAGATCATAAAT
>CAIGRN010202380.1:0-10354 GCA_903798345.1 Fraxinus anomala | reverse complement strand
ATAATGTGCGGTCGAAGTTGGACAAGTTGCGGCTGCGATAGGGTCACGGGATTTAAGTGAAGTTGCGATCCGTGACAACAAGTGAAGCTGATATGAGGTCTTCAAGAGGATTGTCAAATTATTTCTTATTTAACAATACTGGTTGAAATTAAGTATGAAAAAAATTCTACTTTTCCCTTTAAATCGAACCGCTATCAATTTGATTGTTTACAATTAAAATGTCATAAGAAAAAATGGAGCAGCATTCACCATCTAGTTATCAAGACACATTGAATCTTGATTAGCCCCTATCCCATCATATTTGTAGTTAAAAATTGAATAAAAATTATAAGTCCGATAATATGTATATTTAAAAATGAAGTTTAACCAACTTATAATCTCAAAAATCTTTATCATACATTCGTTGATTACCTAATAACATTTTTTAACATAAACAACGATTAAAGATATTTTTACGATACCTAACTCATAATTTGACTTAAACGTTATAGTGCAGTACGACTGTCACACCACCCAAGGACAATGTCCAAACATTCTAATATGTGTTCTTAGTGTACAGATATATAGATATTTAATGGTTGACATTTGAGATGACTTGTATCCGTTGATACCTATGTCCAACGTTTTAATTACTTCAATTTTTCTATTCTTAAAATTAAATCTCCCATCTTAATTAATAACTAAATAAAACATTACCCTTCAAATTAAATACTCTAGATGTTCATATTTCAACCTAAATATTAATCCATTCTATTAAAAGATTGACTTTTTTTTTAATTGTATTACATTAAAATTATACCATGCAATCAAGCTCTAATATCAAAGTAGGTCAAGGTGACAACAAAACCGAAGAATAAGGGATGACTTTTGGCATGTCTACTATATATATCACACATTTGTAGGGAAAACAAAAAATCTAACAAATTTGTCGAGATAAATTCCATCCATTTGTGAATATCAAAGATTCTGTTAAATCTCCAATCCAATAGCCTCTCAAACAATGGAGAGATTTCTCCAATGGAGGCAAGTTTATTTTCCTGGAAAAAAAAATTGCAGAGGGAGAGGAGAAATCACATTCAATGACGCGGCCGTGTTTGATATCTTCATTTCCGATATCTTCATTTCCTACGAATTCCCTTTGCCTCTGATTTGATCAAAGTGACGAGCCAAAGAGGGCGCATAGACAAAAGCAAAGAGATGGTGGCAGTGGCAATCGACAAGGATAAAGGGAGCCAAGCTGCATTGAAATGGGCTTGTGATCATCTTCTTGTAAAAGGAAAAAGGGTCACCCTCATCCATGTCAAACTCAAGACAAGTAATGTCATTGTCATCTATCTCGTGCAGAATCAGACTCACCCTTCTCCTCCTCCAACTGAAGCACGTTTCTCCCAAGGCACTGAACATGAGATATTTCTGTAATTCTACTTTTGTCCATTTCTTTACTGTCTTGACATTGCAAAGGAAAACTAAATTTCTCTTTCTCAACTGGTAATTCTGTCGACAGGCCAGCACTTGCGCATAGACCCTCACGTGATGACACAGATTCAATAAAGTAAGCCACTAATACATTTACACAATCACACAGATTCAATATGCATTATACTACCTACATTCTTAAGCTGTTGCTTTATGCCAAAATCATTTGAATTGTCATTTTTGGTTGTTTGTATACCATTTATCAGTGTACAAAACAAAGAAAAAATAAACAAACAATTTACACTTTTGGGATAATGTAACGTAAAGCCATGAAATGTAAAATGATGGAACTGATAAACATTACAACTTACGCAGGCCACCATTTACTAGAGGCAAAACTTCAAACAGGTCATATGGAGAATGCACGATCCCAGATTCGGATATATCATTTGTGCGCTCAGGTAGACCAAGCACTGATCATATATTCCCATCAATTGACAACCACGATATGAACTTTGGCTCCCGTTTGTCAAGCATCTCCGAAATAGATCAATTAAGTTTTGGATCTCCGTTCTCTGGAGCCAGGTCATCTGATTCAAATAGTTTTGGAATCTTCTCATCCAGCTCACAGGACACTGGAATTTTTTCGTCGTCAGGACCCAAAATTTGCTAAGCTCATAAAGACCCCTAACAAGAAATTGTTAAAATGAAGATAATATAAAAGCATAAAAATCATTAATATCATCAGAATTTGTGTAGATCATTAGCTTGCTTCATTCACTACATAGTTAATCTTGGGGCCCTAAAAGTCCAAATACAATGCACAAGGTTTTAATAATTATGTGTTGACTTGCATCGCTCTTTTCTTGCAACATCTACATGTTAGAATAAATTACAAGCTATCACCTCC
This sequence comes from Fraxinus anomala, assembly GCA_903798345.1. NCBI lineage: Eukaryota > Viridiplantae > Streptophyta > Magnoliopsida > Lamiales > Oleaceae > Fraxinus > Fraxinus anomala. The sequence continues at coordinate 8,028 of CAIGRN010202380.1, read as the reverse complement.
TAACTATCTAAGGTTTCCCCAGGAACAGAATGGTCTTGAAAAGTTGCAATGCTTGAAAACATGATTAATGTAGTCTACATATAGCTATGAAGCAGGACAACTGTTACTAGGGCAACGTGTCCATGTCAACCACGAGTCGAGTCTTGTCGAACACCGATTCTACCGGACACTCATGAACACATGTTCGACAAGCAATTTGTCATGTCTTAATTTTTATATATATATATATATTTTTTTTTTAAATTTTCGATGTACGAGGGATACTTTAGGATCCTTGGGAAAGTGTCCTACATGCCATGTATCCTATCCTATATTAAAAAGTGTAAAATTTATATTATAATATATAAATGCAAAATTTTGAAAAAAAAAATATATATCAACATGTCTGTGTCCATATCCTACGTTTTCAAAATCACAGGTCAGTTTCGTGTTCGAGCCCGTGATTCTTAGACATACCACATTCTAGCTAAGTGTAGAGAATTCTTGTAAGAGTACTTCCTTGATATTTATCACTTACTGACTGCAGAGAACTCATGTTAAAGTATGTTTGCAAATTTGTAGGATGAAGTAGAAGCAGAAATGAGAAGGCTCAAGCAGGAACTCAAACTATGGATATGTACAGCTCAGCCTGCAAGGAAGCACTCACAGCTAAACAGAAAGTAATGTTTTGAAGCTTTTAAGATTCAACTTCTAAGACAACGTCATCTATTATTGCACTAATGAAATACTGAATAAGATCACATCAGAAATTCATCTAATGTATAGGTCATAAGTTGAATATAAACACAAGAATTTAAAAACTCTTTGTTAGGCAATGGAACTTCACCAATGGAAAGTAGAAGAGCAACGTAGACTAGATGAGGTGCGACTAGCTGAGGAAGAAGCATTAGCAATTGCAGAGAAAGAATAAGCAAAATGCAGGGAAGCTATTGAGAAAGCTGAAGCAGCTCAGAACACAGCTGAACTTTAAGCACAGAAAAGAATCAATGCTGAGACGAAAGCGCTCAAAGAAGCAGAGGAGAAGAAGAAAGTACTGGATAAGCTAGCACAAAATAATGTTAGATATCGTAAATACTCAATAGGGGAGATTGAAGCAGCAATGAAGTACTTTTCAGAATCTCGCAATTGGAGAAGGTGGATATGTGCCAGTCTACAACCGTTACCTAGATCATACACAAGTTGCAGTTAAGGTTCTACGTCCTGATGCAGCTCAAGGAAAAATCACAGTTTCAGCAGGAGGTGTGAAACCCCCAAATAATTCAATTTATCTAAGAAATCTGATTCCTAGTTGTGCAATATGAAATTAGCAACATTATGTAAAAGGATAACCGGTGATAAAATAGGTTCACAGCTACATAATACATCTCATAAAAGAAATCTTTAAACTAACAGAAGTAGAGGACCATATCTTTATGCAACTAAAGTAGAAAAAATTCATGTCATTTGCAAGCAAATTTGAGAAAAAGTATAGCCTTTCTCACTGAAAATAGTTTCAACCGCAAAAATGAATTGGGCATTTTAATGCAAGTGTATTGCTTATAACTCACTCCTATGTTTCTGGGCAATATAATGCAGATTATAGTTCTGAGCTGCATTCGACATCCCAACATGGTTCTGCTCCTCGAAGCATGCCCCAAGTGTGTGAATACATGGCCAATGGGAGCTTTGATGATTGTCTCTTCCGACGAGGAAACACTCCAGCGCTGACTTGGCAACTCAGGTTCAAAATAGCAACAGAAATCAGCACAGGACTCATTTTCCTCCACCAGGCCAAGCAAGAACCACTGGTACACAAAGACCTTAAACCAGGCAACATTTTGCTTGACAGTAACTTTGTAAGCAAGATCGGTGATGTTGGCTTAGCTAGGCTTGTCCCTCCCTCAGTTGCTAACTCTGTTACACAATATCGCATGACATCAACAACTAGAACTTTCTGTTACATAAACCCTGAATATCAGCAAACTGGCATGCTGGATATAAAGTTTGATGTTTACTTACTTGGAGTTATGCTTCTTCAAATAATAACAGCCAAGTCCCCAATGGGTTTGACTCATCATGTTGAGAGGGCCATTGAGAGGAGGACTTTCGCTAAAATGCTCGACCCAAAAGTTCTTGACTAGCCAGTAGAAGAGGCCTTGAAATTTGCTAAGCTAGCACTTAGGTGCACAGAAATATGGCGCAGAGACAGACCAGATCTTGTCAACGTGATATTACCTGAACTAAACAGGTTGAGATTACTAGCAGAAGAAACAATGTCAATAGTCCCAGTGACTATCAGTACAAAGAACTCGCTAAGTTAAACCCAGTCTAATTCTCAAATGAGTTGGTCATAAGCATAAGCTATGGTGTTTTTAACCTAATAAATAGAGAAAATTAGTCTTTTAGTATGTTTGGTAGTTCTTTTAAGTACATGTAAGCAGTGAATCCTACGAAATGTGTGGATAAAAAATGAGTAGAAGTTATGAGTCTTATTAAAATGTCCTGATAAAAAGTATGTTTGACCAGCTTAAATTATAATTTTAGCTTTGCCAAACATGCATTTGATCTTCTTAACTTTGGGTAAAATGAGTAACATAAAGCTACATCTGACCTCTGTGAATAACTAGGGAATATATATTCTGCAAATGAAGTCCCTCAGAATTTGTCATTGTCATTAAAACTGTAGAAAGATACTATTCAAATTCTTCCTGGATCCTGATAAAGCATATGCTAGCTAGTTGCTACCATGACGTTGTTAATCTTGAACATGTAACAAGCTGTAGGTCCTTTTTTGCAGGTGAGTAATCCACCAATGTGGTACTCTATTTATGAAAGCACAAAGAACTGATCAAGCACGGGATACTGGTCAGATAGAAAATCAACTATGGGTTGAAAACCACACTAAATTTTGAGTGTGGGATTGGCACAGGGAACAGATACCATGAAGGTTGATGATCAAGCTTATACTTAGTGCTACTAACTTATTTTCAGCTGCATTTTGTTTTAAAGTTCAATAAAATCCTTTTGACTTGGACTAAGAAGTCGAGAAACTAAAATCAGTTGTCCAACATACAGATGACAAAATTCTACTCATAGCACATATATCAACTTTTTTAATGCATGCATTGAAAACAAATTGCTTTCTAATGATCCTTTAAGAAGAACTGATCTATTTGTGTGTATGATCCTCTCAAAGTAGATTTACCCACTAGGCAAGGGATAGCAAGTCAGAAATTTCGTTCAGAATGACATTCAGCTTGTCAAATTTCATCCGTTGCAACTCAATAGAGCTAAGAGAAACAAAAAAGGGAAAGATGTTGTTTATCCTTAGCCCGTCCAGTAGGTTTGTATCAAACTAGCAGCTATTTCTTAAGTGGATGCTATTAACTGTACGAATGAAATAGTTATTCTATTTATTAGATAATAATGCAAAAATATTGCTGAATTCTGACAAGTCATTGGGGACTTTAAAGTTAAAGGATCTTCCTAAATATTACTTAAGGTCCGGGCCGAAGTTTACTCTATACAATCACAGTAAGGAGTCAAAAGGGTTGGGTTTTATGAATCTTTTATGGTACTTGTTTATTGGATATCTCTTCTCGAGTACTAATCTACGTAGAGCTTGTTTGGCACTCATTCTTTAGTTCGGTTTCATATAGGTCCATAACTCTGCATACAGATTCTTGCATGCAAATAAACAGATTTCTAACCAATAAAAACCAAATCCCAACTTCTATACTTTACTAGTTATCAACATGTGAACTTGTACTTTACAATTAAGCATATAATAGTAACTTTGACCATAAAGTAGAAAAATATAACGTTCTCTTAACATTGAACGAACTGGAAACAGAGACTCGTGCAAAATTTAATTTCCATAGGCAAACAACATTCAGTCTATAAAGAGCACAAAATGAATTCGAATTCACATCTTGCAAAATATATAAGGAGATAGTAGGTATTTATCAAACATCAAAATAATTAGTCTACAAGTAAAATAGGCACATTGATTCCATCATCTTCATCTATAAAATTTAGTGGTAAACTCCTTCCAAGAAAGTAGTAGCTTACCAGCAGCATACAGACTTTTTCTACCATCATAAGGAGGCAATCTCATCCCTAAGTCAGATTCTTTGAACAGTTTCACCATTTCTGCTATACTTGCTTTGTCTATAGCTGTTGATTCCACTTCATGGGTAATAGTAACACACATATAGTAATATAAATAATATGGAACAATAAGAATAATGTTCATGACTAACCCAGAAGACTACGTAATGATAATTTTTATCAAAATAAAAAAGAGAATTTCTATTGTGTAAATTAAGTCTGCACGTGAAAACTTGAGTGTAATTACTTGCCCGTTAATAATAAATTGACCAGAAGATATTGAAGAAATTTGAAATAAACAAACAAACAAGAAGCTGAAAGAAACGAAGTAGTAGGGACTTTTAGAACATTTTTTACTGCAAGGAGGAAGTAACACAAGCTAGTCTAGTCTCCACACAAATAAAATCAGATTCTAAGATGAAATCAGCAATGCAAAGATAAAAATTTAGAATTAGTAAATGCAAATATGTTCTAAAATTATCAAAATTAATGACAGATGCAAATGCTTTAAACAATTTTGTAATCAACTGTTATATGCTTTATATCTATCATACAAATAGAAAAGATTTTAGCTCAATGGTATATCCACAAAAGACAATAAATGGGCAATGGTTATGAATGTACGATTGATATTAATGTTTGACTTTGACCAGATAAAAAAAGGAACTTATAAGCTACTTTTTAGGAACCACGAACCGAGGCTATATTTGTTGAAATACATTGCGGTAATATATTAAATCGGAAATTATGACTAATAGCTACATCTCATAATAAGGAGTTTCTCATCAATCAGTCACAAAATTCAAGGAAAATAAAGGATGAAAAATCAAACTTGAATCTACAAAAGACATGGTAGTGATCCAAACTTAGTGTTCCATATGTTGTCCTTAGTGCTCTGTCTCAAGTTAGTCTCGTCAAAACCATGTGAGAGCCCATACCAGCCCACCATTTACCAATCTAAAATCCAGAAAGTTCTGCCAATTGTTCCACAGATTCATTACTCCGAAACCTGTTACCACATGGTTGGCTGCCAGGGTGGTGTGAAAACCAAGAATCTGATTTACAATTATAATTGTCTAAGAATGTTGCCTACAGAAGCAAATACAGAGTTCAGGCCAATCTCATTAGGTTGCCCAAAAGGCAATAACAGAAGCCGATTAATCACCAAAGAATGAGTGGTCAAAAACTGTAGCACGAGTTCTTATCAGTGAGTTTACCTGTTAAACAACTACCACAATATATCCATTTCACAATCAATTAATTCATCATCATCAATAATTCCAAAATATTTGATTACTCCGAAACTTTTTCTTAAGATAGGTAGTAATTAGCATGTTATAGGTCCATTTCTTTTTTCTCGTGTACTCCAATGTCACTTCTGAAAACATATGAAAATCTCCCTTTCCCATAACTTCAAAAACAAGTGGATCCGTCGATACTGAGACAGAATTGTGCTTGTTCAAATTGCTCAAGGCACACTCCAAATTCCTTCCTAATCTTTTGTCGAGATATGCATCAACAACACAACCAAAAGTCACAAGATCAGGAACAACTGCTTCATGCTTCATATGTTTGAGGCTTACATGCAGATCCCAAAACAAAGACATTCTTGAGAAAGCAAGTGCTCTAATGTTAAAAGTAGTAAGATCAGGAGTGAATCCTGCTTCCACCATCTTCACAAATTCCCTCTGCAAGCTTTTCATTTTGAAATTTGCAGCATATGATAATAGGAGAAGGTTCCAAAGAAGATTGCCCACATTTCTCCTCCCAAGACCTATATCCTGCATGAACTGACCTAAAGCATAAAACTTTTTTTCCTTAATATAAGCAAATGACATGGCCCTTATTGCTTCTTTCTCTATGAGAATCCTCGACCTCTTAAGACGGCCATAAGCGACTTCCATCTCAGCAACCGAACCGAAAAGACTATAATACAATAGATAAGAATTTCCAGTGGCCGAATCTACAGAACATCCCATAGACACCATCTCCTTGACCATAACGTCCATACATTCTAGCTGTCCTCTCTTTCCAAAGCAAGAAATAGACAGTGCACAAATGTCGGGTAAAATATCTGGATCTTTTAATTGCATTTGACGCATAATTCGGCTAACCATATCAAAATTGTCTACACTCCCGTATATAGTGATTAATTTAGAAACTACACTAACATCTGGCACAAATGAGCTGTTCAATATTTCATCCCAAACAGCCTTTGCTTTAGAGTAAAAACCATTACTGGCATAGCGTAGCAGCAAACTGGACAGGGTAGAATTGTAAGACAGAACCTCTCCTGGTTTCACCTCAAGACTAGAATTTTCAGTAATTTGAGGAATTTTTTCTCCATTCAAATTGTGATTTAATGAAGCATCTTCCACATAAGCATCATCCCAATCCACACAACTTCTATATTTTCCATGAAAGAAGCTCTGCATCACCACAATTCCTCTGTTAAAATAGCCCAGTTCATTAATCATTAATTTCAGTGCTGACGTGACATTTTAAAATTAATTGATCAATTCGTTGCCCTTCTCGGGAAGAGGGTTTTATAACTTTTCGTATTGATTTATTGAACACGGCAATGAATGAAAAATAGAAAAATAAACAACAGTACAGCAATTATATTTCACCTTGCGAGGCAAAACATGAAGTGGGAACCCATTTTTGTGGGAAATTGAACAGAAAGTTTTCCATTTCAAAGTCTTCTTCAAAGGTGGAAATGCAGAGACCGCTAGCAGAACTTCCATACTTGGTGTAGACAGGGATGATGAAGTTTTTGGCCCGATAAGATATATTGTTATTTGGGCCTTATTTGGAGTTGGGTCAAGCCTGTAAGGCCCAGACTATGGAGCCAATCAATTACTGAAATGTTTGGCAAAGTCCTTTGATTCGAAGTTCAGTCCAATCTACTACTCCATATAGAACCTACTCTTTAGGGAGAAATTCATAAATACAATACTTTACTCTATTCGGTAAGAACTAAAATTTAGATTTTAATATAAGTTAAAATTAAAAATTAATTTTAACCACGTATCTTATAGAATTCACAACTTTTTAACTATATATTTCATCAATTTTTATCAAAATTTGCTAAAAATTTTCACTAACAAACCCCAAAACCATCGCCACCACTATAGAATGGCTCAACTGCACCCACCCAACGCCGTGCCACTGCCATCTCCTCCACCTCCTCCATTTTCACATTCATTCTCATCACCCAACAAATTTTTCTTCACCAAATCTTCAAACCCAAATTTTTCTTCCTCAAATCTTCCACAAGTGGAGTCCCATTCTCAGGGCGCTATTTAGTCACTACCAAAGCATTAGAAGTCTGCTATTGTGATGCTCCCAATTTGATTGCACTTTGCTCTACTGTATCAACTTCAGAATCTTCAGTTTTTTTTATTAATGCCGACTTAAAAAAAAAGAAGATTTGTCACAATTAGCATTGACTGCACTGTGTGAAGTTACTCTTCTAAGTGAATTGACATGCAAATGTCTTGCAGCAACTGTATAAATAAAAATAAAAGGAAGAACTACTCTTATACCAATACTGTAAGTCATATGCGCCAACCTATCGCTCAAGAAGATCCACTCCTATATTAGGGTTTGAATTTTTATTTTTTAATTAATATCTGATTTTTGCAATAATAATAATAATAATAATAATAATAATAATAATGACTTGATTTTTGAAAGTATAGTTAAAAGGTAAGGATTCACTTAATTTTCCATACTTCTTATATATTGTTAGAGTTCGGAGTTGGATCTGTTTGATAATATGTAGGAAAATCTGGAAAAATAATGAACTCCAAGGCACGAGAACGTTATCTTTTAAGAGATGTTTCTCCACTATCCAACAAGGTCACGAGTGGGGTATAAAAGAAAATCTCTTTCAGGATACAATGGAGGCGTTTGATTCAAATTGTGACTATTTGA
>CAIGRN010202371.1:0-10869 GCA_903798345.1 Fraxinus anomala | reverse complement strand
CAGGTCAAAGTTGCCTTGGTGGTGGGTCCGGCACTTAGCTGGTATCTACTATGGACGCACGACACGGGTCAGGTCCATTAGGGTGACTTGGGACGGGTCGTCACTCCGTGTCACAGGGGAAGAAAAAATTGAACTCCTTCCAAATGTGGGGAAGACACAAAAAGACTCCAAGTGAAGCAAGAATCTCCTTCCCTTCCTATCTTCCCATTGCTGTCCGAGAAGAAAAGATGAACCTGAATGTAGCTGATATTGATATTGGGAAAATGTTGTAGAGTGGAATATCCTTCGATTTTAAACTAAAATGGTGCAGTTGGCTGGCTGCAGGGATTGTTGTTTCAAATGTACACAAGAACGCTCAGATTGTAAAGCAGTCTTAATTTGTGTGCTTGTAGGATCAAGGACATGTACAACCATTTAATTGAGAGGCCAAGACAAATGGCCCCTCTAATTGCTGATGATGTAGTTCAACAAGAGTCTATTTCAATGTCTCATATGTTTTGTGTCCTAGCATGGAAATTCATGTTGAATCATAAATTTCAACTACCTACCTTGTGATCTTTTCATTTTTCAATAGCATATGTGCATAAATTTACTTCTAAAACATAGGCTTGTGATCAAATACAAAGATAAATATATTATATCGTTAGACAGTTTTAATAGTTAGTACATGACAAAACATTCTCCACGCTATCAAATATACGATTTACACTTTTATGATCAATGCAGTGTTTAATGTTGTTATTCTCTTCATCTCCAGTATTTTAAAAATCTGTGCTTTGTATTTCAAATACAGGATAAATCCCAACAAGGCAATTCATCAGATGCCCTGCTTTTAACCAACTGCCATGAAGAATGTTTTGCTTGTGGAAGTTAGAGCTCAATACGGGAAACAATAAGCCCATATTTGGTTCGCTTTTCTTGACAGTACAATAGTTCTATTTTTTTAATACCGTCCATTACTATTGAATCCTATTGCCGAATATGCACCAAGTTTTTAGCTTTGGTGTCAAGATAGTCATGTTTACCTGCGCCGCGAGATCATTTTTTAATTACGGGGATGTTGGGATTCTTAGTTCTCTAAAAGTTGTCACCATCTGTTGGTGTAGTTTTATCGATAACTTGCACAAGTAATAGCAATTATACTATTTGTACAATTATACTTAACAATAATGATTGACAATTTTGACGTTGTCAAAATTCGGACTATTGATTTAAAAATAACTTTTGAAATGAATGAATGTAATATCACCACGTGTGAGTTGTCAACCAACACTTTCAAATTAGATTATACACGTAGCATGAATCCATTAGTAATCATCTTTTTACTCTTAGAGTTTGTTTGATTGTAATGATGAAATTTAGGTGGAAAGAAAATGAATTCCAATGAATTAAATTGCCTAGCATTCATTATATTGTGAATTGTCAATTAATTGTGTTTGATTGATATAATTTTTCACTTAAAAAATGTTAAAATTTTGAATCTTTTTGCGTTCGTTTGACTTTATTTTTCATGAAAAGTATCCATTAAAGAGAAAAAATATTTACAATTGGAGATAGAATTTGTTTTAAAAAAAAAATAACAAACTAGAAAACCATTTTCCCATCAAAAATGAGAAAAAGAATTCCTCAAAAATCAAGAATTGGGCAGTGTGGGGGCATAAGGTGGAAATGAATTGCCAAGAACATTTGGTCTATTAAACATGAAATTTGGGTGAAAATGAAATTTCTTTTCCATTTTTCGAAATTTTTTTCAATCAGGGCCTCGCTTTCTTGGTCCTCGACTCCATTCCGAGTGAACCCGGGACGACTCGGTGTCAACTCGCTCACCTTCTTGCCATCTCCTAAGCAATTTTGATTCAGCTCAGCAACTCCGTAGCTCAGTACTGTTCACCTCATAAGTAAAACATGAACTCAACGAAAAAATAAAAAAAATAAAAAAAAAATCATCCCAATCCTATGCCGGGAACGTCAGAATTTTCAAATCTAGGCTTTGCAGGTGAGCTAATTCGGACGAGTCACCCGAGTCAAAATCTGAGGAATTTGTTGAAGTCCTTTTAGCANAATCTGCGGAATTTGTTGAAGTCCTTTTAGCATATAGACTTATCAGAATATAAAAGCGGTCGTGACTCGGCCCAGAGCTCAATGTTGCTTCTGATTCCGACATGGCAGTACCTCTGAAAATCCTCAAAGCTCATGAATCGGGCCGAATTACGATGATTCGATTCCGTGCGGGCCAGATATCGTAGAATTTCTTCAAACAGCGATTCATCGCAAGGAATGGTTAATGGACCTGAATTGGTGAATCCATACTCCTCCTCGGCCTGGATCAACAGTTTCTTGAATACTGGGTGGTTTAAATATGTAGTTCGAATGACGAATCTTTTGCAAGTGGTGCCGACGGCGACCACCACGTGGCCGGCCGGGACGTCGGAGGGTGTGCGGCGGGAGGTGGCGGCTGCCTTCTTGCGCCAAAGTTTTAGCATCTGGCGGAGACGGACAATGTGGCGGATTTTGCTACATGCAGGCATGATTTTTTACTTTCTTTGTGTTGAGTCTGTTTGAATTTGTTGAGTTGTGTTGGATGAGAGTTGTGAGGGGTTGAACGGGGGAACGGTGTTGGTTATATAGAGTTGGGAGTAAGAAAAGGGTTTGTCTATGTACATGTAGCATATTTTCTTAAGAAAATATGCCCTTAATTTTTGGCAATAATCACAATTGAGGTTAGGTAGTGGGTGGGAGGGTGTGGTGGGATATATAATTTGATATATAAAACGTTTTCATTTCTTCATTTTATCAATGTTGTAATACCTATCGTGAGAACAACGAATTATCTACATTTTTTCTTTCGAAAGCAGAAGGCATGAAAGGTCTTCTTCTGAAGTCCCGAGCCATCAACAAGATACCATTTCGGAGGAGTCAAACTTCCTTTCACTTGATAAGCAAATTTCTTAGAATGGCATTCCTTATATGTTTAATTGAGGTGCACTCGATTTATTTAAAGTAATTCTTACTTCAATTGTTCCTTGGACGAGAAGAGGCAAATGAAAGTAAGAAGTACTATAGCTTTCAAACGTATGATAAAGAAAATGACCATGAGGTATAATATGTTTCAACTATTTAAGTAGTCGTTAATTTCATTTGAACTTAATTATTACCACTTTATGTTTGTTTGAGTGTATCTTTAGTAAATATTTGGAACTTAATACTATTTAAAACTCGCAATAAAAATGTACAAAATTGTAACTTTTTCTTCTCAGATTTAGCTCAATCCGATTAATTTTGCTTGGTTTTTGGACATAATTAATGTGATCAATAAAGGGTTTTGCTACAAGGTTTGGGAGGACAACAAATTGCCAGTGGTATGCGTTTTCATGCCATGAAAAGTAAGAATGCATTTAAGTAAATCCAAACCCTCCACATGCAAAGGTAGAGGAAAAGTTTATTAAAATCAATTTTGTTCTAGATAGTTAGTTGGCTTGACCCTGTGCATAAGATGCTTTAGTTTTCTCAATATATATACAAAAAAAATAAAAAAATAAAAAATTGAATTTATAATTTTATATTCACCCTATACCATGAACCCATGTGCAAGCCTGTCCCATCTATCCTGTTCTTTTAAAAATATTCCCCTGCAAAATTGGCCACTTTTTAATTACTATAGTTCTTTAATTACTATAATTTTATATTCACCCTATATTCTTTTTTAGTGAAGACTAGTGTAGATGAAATTATGATTCAGGAGAAGTTAAAATTCAAAATACTTGATTCTGAAACTGAGTGTTTTCTGAAATCAAGAATAGAATATTATCATAATTACAACTTTTCCTTGTCCAATTGTAAATAATTTCTTAAGAAGTATACTTATGACTATATTTGCTATGGTATTATAGTTATTCACGTCAATGTCCTATCTGATCTAACATAGGTCATAACTAACACTAGAGTTCTAAAATGCGTGCATATACTCGTATATGTTCGATGCTTTTTCGAAATGAATCGTATATGGGTATGCGCGTGATAATATGATCATCTCATTTGATTGTATATGCACACTTAAACGTTAAAATGCGTAAGTATTTGTGTTAAAATTGTGTCAAAATTAGCCAAACAAAAGTCGGCCCATGTTTATAATTTAAAAAGGGCAAATTGAGCATAACAAACATCAAATTAACCCGAATCACCCAAACCCATGAATCATATACAACAAAAAAAAATTAAGAATCATAACAAATATTTCGTAAAGTTGCAAACTATTTACGCTAAGCCCAAACTTTCTTCTTCGATTTTCTCTATTTTTACTAGCAAGTGATGCTAGTAATGAATAATTTTGGATTGTTGATGGTTGTGATGAAGAGGAGGAGGTTAATAATGATATCCTACCATTTTCAAAAGGTAATAGAAATTTTCGAGTTAAAATAAGAGAGCCCGATGAAGATTATTTTAGGTATCGTCCCACAAAGATTGCTTTAGTTTAATTTAATTATCATCACCTTAACCGAAATAATAATAATGTGATGTGTTTATTTGTGACAAAGTTATAACTAAAATAGTCTACTTATACAATTATGAGTAAATTAACTAAGCTAAATGCAAATTACTCTGAATACAAGTTGATGTGTTCTGATGGATGATAAGCGCACCAGGATCCCAAATTCCCATATAATAATCTTTTTTAACCTTAGTTTTACATTTTGATAACACGATTGAATTTTGAAGAATCAATGTTCCTATTTTATTCAACAATATGTCTTTGGTAATGTTAAACGTACTCTCATCTATGACTCGACTATATTTCTATGGCAGATGCGAAGATATAAGAGTTCATGAATTTTTATGAACGCTTAAATATTCATATAGAGTATAGCAGTATATATCACTTATCGGACCATATGACTATTTACGCTATGTTGGACTTATTTTCCTTCTTTCAAATGCGTATAATAAGTCATCAAATTCATACAACTATCGTGCACAATAATTATAGAGAAAAGATAATTATGTAAATCGTTCAAAATTCAAATATGTGTTTTCAATGTCAAATATGTAAAACTAAAGATTAAAAACTCATATTACAAGGTTCATCGTTCTCCTAGTGCAAAGAAATCTAGTCTAACAAGATATTGAGAAGAAAATAAGAATTATATACAGTAGATATCACCCAAATTATGAATTTTGATTGGATCTTGATGGCTTGGAATCTCTCTTGATATTTCTTTTAGTCTTATATGCTCTCCAATGAGTTCTATTGCGTCACTTTTGCAATTAATTCTCTACCTTAATTATGCGTTGATAGTTGGTATGCATAGTACTCTCCATGAAGTTCCAAAAGTCTATAGAATCCATGTAAATAATGGCCTAAAAGGAAGAATTCCGATTGGAATAAAATCCACAACGAAAAATAGTGTATGGCCACGTTTTCCTTGGTGGGCGCCCAGTAGAAAGTCGGGCGACCGCCCAGGCACCCATTTTTTCATCTGCTTCTATTTTCCAACACCGAGTGGCTACCCGATCTATATAACTGGGCGGCTGCCCCAGTTAAAATTACTTTCAGAATTTGCAATTTAATCATCTTCTTCATTCTTTCCTCGATTTTGATTCTCCACTTTAAATTACTTTTATTTTGGTCGTTCAACTTCTTCTTATGTGAACATTAGTCCAATCATCAATTCATCCCCATTTCTTTCCCAATTGCTTGTGAACGGGTCAAAATTGAAACAAGATAAAATTAACTCAAGTTAAGTAAAATCAATACTTTGATGACATATAAAGCTTAGTAATATGACTCAAATAAGTATACAAAATGCACTTAACAGTGTCTAATTTAATTGTATGAATTGATTACCAAATAATTGTAGTATTTATGATATTGAGTAGTTTTTGTTAAAATTTAAAGAATATATATAAAATTCAAGTAATTGTAGTATTTATGATTTGAACATTTTTTTTTTTTTTGAAAATTTGAAAAACGTGTATAAAGTTTAAAGAATACATTATTTTTTTACTAATTAATTTAAAATATTAAAAATAATATTAAAAATTAAAAAATGTATAATTACATATATGCTTCGCATAGGCACACATATTCTTGTAATTCTTGATGCTCGAGCGAAACGCATTACCACTCATTAAGCATTTTAGAACCTGACTAAGATAGTCGATGTGATGCATCACCTCAATCGAGATGTCATGTAAAGGCTGACCCTACATGGTCTAGGCAAGGTATTATACCCTGCTACAGAGTAAATTCGAAGCAATTAGCCTTTTAATGTAAAAATGCATCTCTTGCTTCACCTATTTCAAGAGATTTTTCATACAAGATCTCTATATGATTGATTGATGCGACAACTTTGCAGCAGACGTCTCAATCAATTTGTTAGTCTACTTTTTCAGAGATCAGGCCTAAGCTATATGGTAACTACTTTTTAGAAACGTTACATGCCTTTGAACTTATAATTGATGGAGTGACACCTAGAAGAAGATGTTTCGGTCGTCGGATGAGGCCACGTATTTTTTCATCTATCGACAATCATTCATGTTTTTCTACTGTAAAAATCATACTTAGTGTCATTTGAAGGTAATGCAATTTTACATTCTCGATAGTAATATTGCTCGCATTATTCTCTCTATACACCCGGTGCTCATACACTATTGTGGCTCATATCTTCCATTCTTCCCACTCCCAAATTTACCTATACAAGTTGACTGATTTGACCGTTGGAATACTCGCAACCACTTCCTCCACCTTCGAAAAAGGCCACATGCTTCTAATGATTTATATAAAGTGTGCGGGAGATATACCACATGGATGTGAGTGGAGTCGAGATCTGTTGACCACTTCATCCATGCAGAAATTGAGGTCAACGATAACATCTACAATAAACTTCGTAGAAGTGATATGTTCTTTTACCTAAAAGAATAAAATTAGCGATGAGAAAAAAATTCGCCCTGCCCTACCTTAGGATTTTCCTTCGTTCCAAATAGTAAATGAGATGGGATGAGAATCATGGTCTCGCCCAAAAATCCTCGAACTTGCCTCAAATTATTTTGTTTTATTTTTTAAATTTAAATCATAATTTAATAAATAAATAAATATTTGAATGTTAATTAATTAATTAAATTGGGCTTAAATGAGGATATTTTGAATCCCTCCCCCCGCTCCACTACCATCCATCTCCATTCTGCTTCTCAAAATCTCGGATAGGACTGGGATGATAATGGTTGCCTCCATTCTAGACTCGTCATATTTTCATTCCTAAGAAAAACCTTAAAGCTATGTTCCAATAAACTTTTTATTTTAACTATTTTGTCAATATTGCATGTAATAAAATTACAATTTTCAATGTTCCACTACTCTTGCTTTATAAAATTTGGAAGAAGCTATTGAATGGTCAAGAAGGATTAGTAGGAAGCCAAAGGGACCATGAGAAACTTTAGGAGAAAGGGAAATTCATCCCCCTAAATGTCTCTAAGGGCACTTAAGTGTCCCACATGTAAAGTTTTAAGGATCATAACATTTATGGTTTTTGGTCTATGTATTTGAATAAGTTTGCATTTCAACAAAAAGGAATATATTTTCCCAACATAACTATATTATCAATTGAAATATTGGTCAAGTGTTTGTAAGAAAAACTAATAAGAGGAAAAAATGTCACATTTTAATAATTTTGACAAAAATGTCACTTTTGGACTTGCTTTTTCCATTAAAGGGTTTTGACCCCCTTTTTTTTTAATTCATTTTTTTCAAAATTCATTCTTAACCACACATTATTCCATAAAATATTATTACACGTAAATCGTAATTTTTTTCTTAATTCTTAATTATATTATCTAAAAATTATTATTAAATAATACATTTTTCCTTTTCAAATGAGGCTCAATCAGTGGCTAAGATTTAGCGCGTATTTCAAAGATTACCGTATTTCAAAGATTACCGTTATGTCACGTATTAGTCAAATGCGCAACCGTCTCGGGACTTCATACTCCATTTGCTCTCTGTTGGAATTCGTGCCCGCTTTCCACAAACAAATTGGGCCAAATGGCAATATTTTTCCCATTAGTAAAATTATTTAAAAAGAAAAAATTAACCCCTTTTGCTCACAAGCAGAAAAAATAGTAAATAAATAATATTTATTAGTCGAAGTTACAATATACAAGTTAATTTTATAATAGTATTAAGTCTATTATCAAGATAAATAATTTTTACTATCATTTTTAAGTATTCTAAACTTACACGGACAAGCCTATTTAGCATGTTAAAATATATACAAATAGACATTGTAACGCAAAAAAATTCCACGCGCCTCTCTATATTAAATTTTGTTCAAATTTTGTCTAATTATGCATACAACATGAACAATAATAGCAAGATTTATTTTGACTTTTTTATTGTACATATTATGTTCATTTTATTTCTACATCTAATTGAATATCTATACACTACTTATAGCATGCTTGAAATGCTAAAGCGACTTCAATATAATCTCTGCAAAAAACTATTTCGGGAACGAAAATTTCTATCAATAATCCACAACCAGCCCCTTGAAGTGATTAGGTCCTAGAGTGCAATAGTAGAAGAGGGTTTGACTGCAAGATTTACATGTAGAGCATGAACGAAAGTCGTTCTTAGTGATATGACGTGCTCCAATAAAAGAGCCATTGCTTAATAGATGAAATTCATTCGGGGGATAATCTATTGAACTTCCCCAATAACTCACATTGACGGAAAAAGTTAATATGTTGATGATTATTGACAGCATGACTATTGGCGACATTATCATTGTAATCACTTACGGAGGAGTTTCAATGATCATCGACAATACAATTATTGATAATTCGTTTGAATTATCAACAAATATTGATTTTCGCTATAATCACAATCGATGAATGTGAATCTTGTTAGTAAGTATTTTACGAACCATGTTCACTCTAAATCAAGCTCGGCATTATTTAGTTATAAAAATTTCATACGATAAATTCAATCCAATAGGATAATATTTTTTGTTTAAAAAAAAACTGAATATTCCGTAGGTAAATCTTACCTCATCAAAAGAATGGTGTACAGTTCCCAATTTTTTTCTTTTTTTTTGTAGAAAGCAGTACAGATAGAAGTGCACTATAGACGTACTCTTCAAACTTTTAAATTAATTTCAACAAAAATGTATCCTACGTAACAATTTAACCTTTTCTGTTTGTTGTCCTAAGAATATTAAATTTAAAAGTTTATATATTTAATGTGGTTGTCTCCAAACTTTTGACGACGTAACAAGTAGGTGCTCGACTTACTACTTTTTGCAAGTTTGAAAATTTTCTCATTAATCACTTAGTATATAAAAAGCACGTCTTTTTCATGTACAACCTTCAATCCAAACTCTGGTCATCACCTCGGCTAGGCTCTCCCTTCACCGCCTCTTACTTTCCAAATCTGAATGAATGGCCCGAGTAGGGACATGCTACTAGTGAGAAAAGAGCTCGGGTATGCTTTAATTTTCAAGTCAACTGAACAAAAATCGTATCAATTTGTCATAAACTTGAAAGGTTAAAGATGATTGTTAACATTTTTTTTAAAAAAAAATTGATAAATAGTTTTGTCTATATTATGTCATATGAATATGTTCAAAAGGTACGGCCAAACGAATTTGCCAGCCTATGCCAGCATTCTTTACCAACAAACCCATAAAATATAAACATAGCTGGGAGAAGAAAATGGTTAAAAAATTATTATATTTTTTTTTTTATTGAAGTTGAAATTAGATAGCTCGTTTACATTCATATGACAACATATGTATTTTATTTTTAGATAATAAAAATATTATTTCCATTCAGATTATTTTTCTTCTTGATTCTTTATAGATTGAGATGTTTGATCACGCTTATAGGTTAACGAAAATGTGCAAAATCTCTATTTAATTCCATTTATAAATGTTGATGTTTGTAGGGATCGATTATAGAAGAAAAATAATCGATCAGAAATGTTGATTCATTTCGATCAAGCTTCTTTCCTACATACATATTAATTTGGAAGCTTTTCTTATATACAAAAACATAGATTAGTTCCAAAGCTAAAGATTCTAATTCTAATGAGCAATCAAAATGATTCTGAAGCATCTTCAAGATTGGGTATTATTCCTCCAATAATCGTAGCACCAAGTACTTGACGTGCTAAATATGATCAAATTGAATTTGATCTAAGTTGGGGGTACTAGATTCGTCTTCGAAGAAGCAACATCTTACAAATTTGTTCATCAGTGTGACTAGCTTTTACTAAAAATTCTTGTAAATGACAACATTTACTATTCTAAACTAGAAATATTTCTTGTCCCATAAGTAGCTATGGATTGTAAGTTCAAATCATGTCCTGCTTAAGAAGCATATTACTCCTCAAGTGATGAGTCACGAAATGCTCGATTGTGTTAGAAGTATTACTTAGTACTCAAACACTTAGAGAAGAAACTAGTTGGCATATCAGACTAACATAAATAGAACTCTTNTGTCCCATAAGTAGCTATGGATTGTAAGTTCAAATCATGTCCTGCTTAAGAAGCATATTACTCCTCAAGTGATGAGTCACGAAATGCTCGATTGTGTTAGAAGTATTACTTAGTACTCAAACACTTAGAGAAGAAACTCGTTGGCAGATCAGACTAACATAAATAGAACTCTTTCATTAAGCATGTAAAGTAGCATCTAACTGAAAGAACATTAAACCAATCAGCATATCTAAAGCAAACTACTAATAAAAAAAAGTAACTTCATAATTCAGAGAGATTTATGTCTTTTGCGTTTAAGCAGGTTCAAGTACACCTATCTAGCCCATTTCAACGACATGTACTAGTCGGACAGATTCAGTTATTAGTCATATAAAACGTACTA